>JANAVB010020400.1:16299535-16507035 GCA_029216955.1 Iris pallida | reverse complement strand
ACGGTGAGAGGATAAGTACTGATCCCCCACCAGATTGCTTGCAGGTTCAGGAAATGGTCTGCTCGTGGAGGAGCTTTGCTTGGACGCGTTGAGTCATGGAGTTCCTTAGCGTTTAGAGGCGTGCGACCATACTGAGTTCGGCATGCAATATGAAGATGTTTCGACCGAAAGTTATTGGATGTGCTATAAAAGACATAATGTATGGAACAAGATCCTTTGTGAGCTAGAGAGATCATGAGTGTTGTAAGCCAATTGTCATATCGAGTCGAGCCATTTAAGACTTTGAAATCTACTTCATTATCAATAAAGAGATTCTTATTATATATTCTATTTTCTCCGCTGTGAATGTTATCAATTTAAGATAAACACTATGTGAACTTGTCATCTTGCCTTGCACGAGCACAACTCCAGGATCGTGCGACATCACGCCCTAGTGATGATGATTGATGCAGGTGAAATCGATACGAGGATGAACAATTTTTCGGGTCGGGGCAAGACAAATTGGTACCAGAAAGGTTATATCCTTTGGACCGTAAATGAATCTCTTTGACCCTGAGTTGCTTCCACTACTGAATTCAATTGGCCCTAAGTTATTTTTGCAACTGCATGGCTCATGGATCTGTTCAATGCAACACTGGATGTTCCATACAATAAGTTTAAATACTTGTGTGTGTCTTACTGCATGTGTTTGGAAACTTACGTGATGATGTCTAATAGTGTTGTGAGATGTTGGTTGCATTGACTGCAATAAGTTATACGATGTTGTTGCATCGGTTCAACGAATCGATATATGCGATGCGCGTTATATGGCTATACGAATGGGTAGCGACTGTGTTGAACGAATTCGAGAAGTAGCTTTGTGTCACGACCCGCACCCACTTTCTGGGATACGAGTGCGTGTCCAAGCTAGCCTACGCCGCAGTGTCGACGGTAGTACGCTATCAAGCCCAAAATAAACAAATGCTCAAAGTAAACTTTGCTGCTCATTCACATTTCTAAATTGATTACAACATTTACAACATTTATATTTAAGGAAAAGTACGAGGTTCTTACAAATAATAAAAATGATACCACATCTACCTAATCTCTAGATTTTGGCTTGCGAGTACACCCATATCTCCCGAAGCTAAGAGAAACCACAGTTAACCTAAAAAATGTTGGTTTTCAGTCAGGAATGGAACAAGCACACAGACCGACGGCAATCTGAAAATACAATAGAATTTAAAAAACATAAAAATATCATATGTAAAAGGAAGAGAGTAAACTAGTAACATGTCATATCTAGAATAAACTAGAGAGATATAGCAGGACATGTGGACTAGAATAAAATATTTAAACATGATGACATGGCAGTAGTGACGACTGCAAGAAGAGATACAAGGAACCACTATCTACGTGTTTTAAAATATCGGATTCGATATGTGAACGGCTAGGGGGTAAATCTGGCACCCCGTGCATGAATTGTGTAACTACTATCAGACACGATCAGACATTTTGGGATATTTCTAGGTAGTCCACATGTCTACTAAGATATTTTTCCTTCCGACTAGTACTCATGGACTCGAACAAGTCACGAAACACGGAAACACGATAATCACAAAATATAGTATATAGAGATCCATGATACTAATTCATGTAACAATGTGTCAGCAAACATGAGAGCATATGTATAAACATGGAATGAAAAGACTACTATGAATCGAAAGCAATCAGAAAGTGTACTTGTATGTGGTCCTTTACTGGTGAAACCGATAATACTATACCACTCAGTGGGCTACAACAGTCCAACACACGTAACAGTCTTCGGATGCTGAAACATATATTGCCAATATGTTCAGAATAGTCAAATTAGCTAGGGTAGCCTACCCAGAAGTCCAATTCGGAATACAGGAGCAAAACAGTAATTTTTGGACCAAAACGATGTCCATCGTTGGACTCGCTTTGTTCCGAAAAACATACCAGAGTCTATAGTCTCTAGTCGTCAAACTATGTCTATGGGTCTAGTTTTTCGATACAAATCTATCGTATATCCAAAGTTGGATTCTGGCGGGTCGTGCACAAATTCGTCCGTTGGGCTGGGTTACAGGCCCATCAAAAGGGCGTTCCGATCGACCTTCTCAGAATCGAACCAAACTTGGCATACATGACCATAAAAGAGATACGGTCCTATTGGCACAAGTATCGTCTCAAGATGATGAACATGCACAAAGTAATTGGCTAGTTTGTAAAGAGGTCGATACGATGAATTTCGACGGAAACGCATCATATTCGTCGCGCACATGCAACCAATTCGAATTCTGTCAAAGCCCACACGTCCATAAAGTCGATATGCACCTTTTAATGCTTTCGGTTCGTGACCACGTCGCCCGGTTTGTCGGGGCGTACGTCATATCGGAACAATTTTCCTAAATTCTTTATTTTGAAAACAGTTTTTTTTAATTTTTAGGCACTGATTTCTCTGTATACGTTTGATGAAATTGAAACTACAAGATAGGTTCTAGAGTCTATATGATCTCTAAAGGACCCATCAATTAGTTTTCCTAGACTGTCGATGGATCGGCAATGAATCGCCTTCCAACAAGGGTGTTTGGACTAATTTTGATTCTGTTTTTGAAAAGGTTTTTCGTCAACTTGGGACTCGATTTATGATGCATATGATGCAAATCAATTCAAACTATTTGAAAGGAGTGGAAGAGGGTCATGTTATGATCGAACCTGCGAAGACGGTTCGAATATCCAATGACTATGCACGGAGAAACCGAAGCACGAAGTTGGCCCGGTAGACTGCGGCTGCTGTTGCTCAGTTGTGCCTCCGTGCGTGCGCACAAGGCCTCTGGTGTCGTCGACGCTGCCACGACCATCGACGTCTACTGTGGCGGCGCAGGGGAGGTCACCGGGGTAGGGTCTAGTGTTAGGGTTTGGAAAAATTCTTCCTCCTCCTCTCGATCGATTTATATATAGGGAAGGGTGTTCGGCTGAAGGGCTCAGGTTTGTCGAGTTTGCTTGGCTGTGTTAAGGAGATCGGGTGTGGGCTTGTGTGGGTTGGCTGTTAGTTTAGGCTGCTAGGTTTGTTGGATGGGTTGGTGTGTGTGTGTTTGTTTTAATTTATTTGTTCTTTCTTATATATATATATATATATATATATATATATATATATATATATATATATATATATATATATATAGGGAGCGGATCAAAAGCCCCCCTTAGAAAACCCCCTAAACCCCCCCCTCCCCCCCACTCTAATTCGTAATATTAATGTTAATATTAATGTTAATGTTAATGTTAATGTTAATGTTAATGTTAATATTAAATTTAATGTTAAGTTTAATGTTAATTTTGGTATTTAATGTTAATATTAACATTAATATTAACATTAATAGTAACATTAACATTAACATGAAATTACGGATTAGAGTGACGGGGGTTTTTAGGGGGTTTTCTAAGGGGGATTTTGACCCGTTTCCATATATATATATATATATATATATATATAATATATATATATATATATATATATATATATATAGTCCGGGTCGAGATCCCCCAGCGGAGCCCCCCAAAAGCCCCCTCTTACTGCACCGTTGGATCGAGAGGATGCGCCTATATATATATATATATATATATATATATATATATATATATATATAGTCCGGGTCGAGATCCCCCAGCGGAGCCCCCCAAAAGCCCCCTCTTACTGCACCGTTGGATCGAGAGGAAGCGCCTATATATATATATATATATATATATATATATATATATATATATATATATATATATATATATATATATATATATATAGTCCGGATCGAGA
Source organism: Iris pallida (assembly GCA_029216955.1). Taxonomy (NCBI): domain Eukaryota; kingdom Viridiplantae; phylum Streptophyta; class Magnoliopsida; order Asparagales; family Iridaceae; genus Iris; species Iris pallida. The sequence continues at coordinate 16,503,221 of JANAVB010020400.1, read as the reverse complement.
GCCCCCAGCAGGAGCCCCCCAAAAGCCCCCTCTTACTGCACCGTTGGATCGAGAGGATGCGCCAGTGGGCCCCATGCAGCCCGCTTGATCCAACGGTGCACTAGGGAGGGGGGCTTTTGGGGGGCTCCCGCTGGGGGGATTTTGATCCGGATTCATATATATATATATATATATATATATATATATATATATATATATATATATATATATATATATATCCCAAAATCCGAAAAATGTGCCAATATAAGAAAAGTATTTATCTTATTTTCAAGTAGAAATATCATTTTAATAATAATTACATATTTAATGTATATATATAAAAATTAATTTGGAAAATAATTATCAGACCGTTAATCATAGTACAAAATACATATAGACGTAAAAATATATCTACATGGACATCCTTGGGGCACCAATTGCCTACTTGGACTTGGGTTTGGTTCGGGTCCAATCCGGGCTAGTATGGTGTAACCGAATCTTCTAAAGTAATAATATTTAATAAATAGCTAAATTAAATTCTTTATAGAGGTCAAGTCGCAACTTGGCCTGGTTTTTCTAGTTGGGACACACTTGTGGCTCTGTCTTCCCTACCACAGCTAAAACACCAGTTAAGGCACGCCACCGCACTAGCCGTGCCATGATTTTTAGTCATCTTGCACTCCAAAACTTAATCATGACTAAGGCCTTCTATAATAATAATTAATTAAATTAAATATTTATAAAATTTTAAAAATATCAATTTAATTAAAAAATATTTTAAAAAAAAATCGGGAAGAGGGGTTACACTTTGAGTATCGAAAATGAATCGTTGCACGAGTTGCAACGCGTGGGATTAAGAAATCACAGAGCGATAGTTGCGAGTTGAGTTGGCCACTAAGTTGAGCTTGACTAGATGAATATATAATTTGGCTGAGTTGTGTCGAGCTTCGAGTAGGCGAGCGTGTATGTTGTCCGAATGTTGAGTTGAGCTTTGAATAAGTGAATGTTGCATGTATGATCGATATGATCACCGACGCACGATTAGATTGGAATAGATATCGGACCAACTCTTAGTATGTTGCGAGAGAAATGACTTAATTTCTAAGTTATATATGCCATACCACTTATGCGATCGATGTATTGAAATATTTGTGTCAATGGTAATAGGCTCGATTTTTTAGTGGTATATGCAATACCACTTAGCGATGGCTATGCCAAACCATTTGATGACTTACGATAAATTACGTCGAGACAATTGTGGGTATCGCGATAAGTTTTTCTGCAACGGATGGTATAGTGTTGGAACTCGAACGGGAATGGTTCGATAGGAGTCGATGCAAGAATGCTTTGATGAATTAAGTTGGAATGATTAGACGTGGACTCGCATCAATGGACGATGAGTCGAACAAGAATTCATTGGGTGTAAGCCGAATGATAGGCTAAGAATATCAAAGAAATTTTGCATTGAAGAAATAGTTGACTCGGTCGAATTTGAGTCGAGTTAGTACGAAGACGGGTTCGGGACGAGTTGGTTAGATGCGAAGAGTCGTGCGAACGGATTTGAGTTAGTACGAAAAGTTGATAGCATGAATGGGAAGTTCGATTGAGGAATACGAGAATGGTATAAGAAATCGAAAATTATGTTGCTCGATGGTGATACTAGCTACAACGAGATGGATCTAGGCGCGTGCGAGACTTGATTCGTATTCAAGTTCGAATAATAACAGTGATTACAACAAATAGGAGTTTATGAGAAAAGTAGATATTTAAGTTATGCACATCGACAATGGTATTGAGGCGTATGAAAGATGATATACAATAACTTGGAAATACTCTGATCGAATGAACAAAAATTATGTTCAGCATTGTTGTTGGATGAATAAGATGCAAGTTAAGTTGAATATAGTTCAGAAGATAATTGTAATGCCCCGTTCCACTCAGTCAATCGGAGGAATCGAAATGCCAACGGCGTTCAGACTTAGCCATACAATGGCTGCTCGAAGACCCGCTCGGTCGAGGCAACTCCTTGCTCAGGTGGGTGGCTTCGGTGAACTTGCCTCAGCTTGGCCTTTACACTAATAAAACAAAAAATTTTAAATGCACTAGTATGCTTGATAATAAAAGAGACGAATCCACATAGCTAAGAAAATAATCCCAACTTGGGTCGAACTGAGTTAGAACATGGAAAAAGGTCCCGTGGTTGGCTTAGAAGTGTTGCACGTCATGCTTTCAAAATGACATTCGGTCCTTCGTCCTGTGGCTTAGGAGAAGGAAAGTTGGTCTATGTGCCACAAGGCTATGAACTTAACCTAAGTCATAGGCATCGCACGTATAGATGCTCGATAAAGCAAGCACGGTCCCATCGTTCAAGGCTTGGCTTAGCCTTTTCTCGTCCCACGGGTTAAGTTGTATCGCACGGCTTGTGGCATAAGTCTGGCACCCAAGGAACTTGGTTGTTTTAAGTCAAACGCGTACACGACACGTTCCCATGATGTAAGGCTTGACGCAACCTTTGCTCGTCAAGTTGTTGCACGATTAAAGTTAGGCAAAGTAATGTTAGGCTATCGAAGTCATTCTAGCACTGTCCTACGATTTCTACGGTTGTCATAGCCATATGGTCCTATAATCTTAAGTCTCATCATATGGAGTATGGTTTGAGCGGTAGCGTTATATAAAGCGCAAGTTGGTTTAAGGCACGAGCCACGGTTGGTTCAGTAAAAAGTTAGCCACAGTCTATGGCACCTAAAGAACACATTTTGTTCAAGTTAAGCGGGAAGGCTATGCAATAGCCGTTTCCTGGATTTCAAAGAATGGAAAGTTCAAGCGATGGTTGTCGCCGAGGCGGTCCCTCGTTTGTGAGTCTCATGGTTCTAATGTACGTTTTGCATGATATGATTTCAAGCACGTTTTGCTAAAGAGTATGGTTTGAGTCGTTCCACAGATTAGGCCATGCATTACCTGAGTCTAGATGAAGTCTCATAGGTGCATGGTCATGGACAACTTGTCGACAAGGGCGATGTTTCTTTGGATCGACAATCTGGGCCCAAGAGATCGATCCGGCCATGGAGAAAATACGGTATAGCTGATGCTGGGTAGGCAACCAGGGATTCGGTGGGCTGTTATTGGGGCTAGCTACCTGCATTGACTAACCCATCCTATTCTTAGCTATGTCCACAATGTCTAGTCAATGCTAGTGACCTTTCATATAGATAAGTTGGCGTGCTGAACGGCTATCCTCATGCACAATGCCGGTCGAATCAAAGGAAGTGTAAACACGGCACAAACATAGTCAAGAAAAGATATGCACGGTTGTAAAACCAGTATGAAGCCTAAGATTTGGCTATAGCAAGGATACGTTCTTCGGCACGAGTTGGGGCATCGATTATTATGTTGTTCACACAGAGTTGCATAAGTCAGATTTGAGTCATTAAGAGTTAAGTCAAGAAGGGCCGTAAGGCGAGTTTGATCAAAAAATATTGAGTTGCGAGGCACGACCTTGATATGTTCATGCCTATCCACGCTGTTACGGCACAAGTATAGGCAATACTAAGTAGGGAAGCACTGTCTCAAGTATATTGAAGCACGAATATAGTTTATGGCATGACCAAGTTGCTGCGTTCCAAATATGGGCCGATAGACAAGCACGAGTCGATAAGTTGACGTCATTGACACATGAATGGTCTAGAGGCAAGGTATAAGTAAGTTGTTGGTGCAGGACACGATGATGGTCTAGAGACACAAAATAGGCCAAGAGTTTATGTCCTAAAATCAATCCTAAGATAAGAATAGAAAGACAATCATGAAGGGATTATGTTGTACAAGTAAATGAATGTATTAGTTTTGTATGGGTGGGCGAGGAGCTCACTCCACCAGTACCGTTGAGTACTAACGCCCAAACAGTGTTTATGTGCAGGCACTGGTAGAAGCTCGTTGGTACGGAGCTCGTTTGGATGCATCGAGGCATGGAGTTCCTTGGCGTTTTGAGGCGTGGGGCCGCATTGAAGATTGGAATTATATGGGACATAATGTATGGACCTCGCCTATCCGAAGCTTTCGCTGGCCTACTCAAATTGTATTGAGAGAAGAAAGAGAGCAGTGAGACTTGTAATGTAAGAAGAGTGAGCTTGAGTGATTGTAATCTTGTCCTCGTGCCACATTGTAATTTTAGTTTCAATATCAATAAAGATAATTTTGAATGACTTGTGTTTTGCTTAAAAATTTTTACTGCTATTATTCAATGTTTCTGCTTGGGACTTCTGTGCGATGACCCCGTCGTTTAGTCCAAATCGGCCATTATGAAACCTGCCTTGTGTGAGCGCAATCTAGTCTCACGCGGCATCACGCTTTAGCGAGGATGACCGCTCCTATGGGAGCGGGGCGTGACATAATGGTATCAGAGCACGGCTTTACGTCCTTGGACTTTTGATTGAATTATGTAACTCTAATATTGTTTTTGCAAACCCTGATGTTAGTTCTGCGATTGATATCGTTAGTGCGCTCTCTCTCAAATGTCCCACGGGATGTCTATACAATAAGTCTATATATTTTGCAAATCGTTTGAGAATAGTTTTTGATTAAAAAAAGATGGTTTCACGTAAAATCATGATTGGCTAAGTCGGGCTAGGCATATACTCCAAGAATTGCGTCGACCTTAGAAAAGTCGGATGCGGAATTCAAATTGTGTCGAATAAAGATAAGTTAGATTCGATTTATAAAAATGTTGGATAATTGTGATAGAGGTGCTATCGGACGACGATGTTGTCGTCGATACGATATAGATGGGCATACTTGGAATTTTTAGGAATAATTCAAATAGAGATCTGAAGCAATCGATTGTGAATCGAATGATAGTTTTGAGGATTTGTCATGACTTCATTCCTGAGTGGCCTATAGGATAGCCTTAGGGATGTTGACCGATTGAGGATTACGGGGTGTCGATGAGTCTATCAGCAAGCAACGAGTACGCAAAGTCTTAGATTGAGTATCATTGAGTAAAAGTGTAGTCTTGAAGTTTGATAAGATGATTCGAACAAACTAGGGATGACACACACGAGATTGTGATTATGCAAGTATAAAATGCAAAATGGTTGAGTTGGTAAAACTGAATCGAAGAAAAGTTAAGGTGTAGAGAACGGATGACTTGATATGGAAAATTGATATGAATCATATACGAAAAGTTAGCACGATCATATGATAGCATACATAGGAATGATTCAAATATTGAGAATGACTATAAGGAATTGGGATAGATGTTACTCGATGACTTGTGTTAGCATAAGACAACGTGAATTGAGAAAAGATGTTGCTCGATGACTTAAGATATAGATGGATGCACATATATGATTATGGGTTTGAATGAATTGATCATAAGAATAGTTCGGGAATAATGATTGAATTTGATCTTGAATATCGAGGATATTATCCAGTTCGAACAATAGTATTAGTCGCACGACTTGAAATTCATTGCAAATAAAGATCGTCAGGTTACGTATATCATCGATGGTATTGAGGCGTATCAAAGATCGATATGCGATAACTCGGGGGTACTCTGAGTCAGGAAATAATGATCGTATAAAATGTTATTGTTTTGATGGATGTTATGCTTAGGGATTTTGATTGAAAGGAATGTTTGAATGAAAGAAAAGTATCTTGATTGCTTCGATGATAGCCACAATGTCGACGTTTTTGTCTTGCGCGAGCGCAACACAAGCCTTGCACATGCATCACGTCAGATTTTGGGTGATCGTTTTGCGTGAGCGTTGACGTGGAATTTATGTCGCAGGAATGATCGAACACAGAAAATCAAGACGTGGCAATTTGGATTACTTCGACTTGTGGTTTAATGCGAAGGTAAATTCGATGATTGTTCGGATTGGTGATTAATGATTAATTTTGAGGATTGAGTAGATCCAATCTGGGTATCGAGAATGAATCAGTCTAGACTCAAAGCAAGAGCTACGCCCCGATGAGAACGATTATCCTGCGAGAATGCATGGTGATTTCATGTCCAAGCACGGATGATCGGACTTGCGTGAGATTGGGACGTGATATATTGTTATGCTAGATGACCTCGTAATCGAATATGTAAATTGTAGTAAACAACTTGGAGAGTATGGAATGAAAATTGTAGTTTAGAGATAAATTGTCTTGTGGTGTACTTGACTGGGATATGATAGATGGGTGGATGGTATCGAGCATGTGTGAAAAGATAGACTACACGGATTGGTTGTTGGATGAGCGATAATGATATCACTACCAAAATAAGTCATATTACCGACGAAATTAGCGACATTTATTTAAAACGTCGCTACCATTAAGGGAATTAGCGACGCATAAATAAAACGTCGCTGATCGTCGCTATCAGCGACGATCAGCGATGTTACTGCAACGTCTTTTAAGTTAAAAAAAATAACATTGCTGATAAGACGGTGAACGTTGCTAATTTGACTAGTAATAGCGACGTTTACTGACGTAAGTATTTTTACGTCGCTAGTATCAAATAATAGCGACATTTACCAACGTCTTTAGTGACGTCGCTAATGTTTTTATTATAGGGTTCCGACTTCATTTCTTTCGCCCCACTCATTCCCCAAAAATTTCAAACCCCCTCCGCTCGTTCGACCAACGCGCGCCTCGCCTATCGTCGGAGCCCGACGTCCACCACCTCCAGCCACCTCCACCACCTCTAGCCATCGCCTCTCCTCCTCGCCATCGCCGGAGCCCGACAACCGTTTGCCGACCCCTCTCTCTCCACTAGGCTCCTTCTCATCTCCGGCTACCCCTCGTCGGTTAACGCCCCTCCCGTCCTGCCACCCCCTCTCGATGATCAGGTAAACCGTAACCCTAATCGGACACACATACACACGGACACAGACGGACACATACACACATACACATGGACACATACATTTCTTGGAGTTGTATTGATTCGAACAAAATTCACTTCGTTTGACAAGGCATTACAAGTGTATTGAATTTGGAGTGTTTTTGACATAATAAATCCCCTTCCTATTTTACTAAATTTTTTTTACTTGCAACATAATTCGGAAGGAACTTGTGAGCAATTTGTTGCTCGGAGTTCGCATTCTTGTATGAAGAATTGCTACTTGCAGCATAATGGTAATCATATCACAGTCAACAAATATTGTCATTCTTGTCAAGCATTAGAAGTATGGATTATCTTTTACAAATACCAATTATTCTTACTCTATCCAAACAAAAAAAATTATAAAATTGGACAGTTGTGGAGGACATAGTGGCGTCTAATCAAACACTATTGATAAATCAAAATAGAATACGCATGCATAGCATTGCAATGGTGTATATAACAAATTCACACTTCCTTGGAGTTGTATTGATCCACAAAAAAAGTCAATTCCTTTGGTTAGGCATTACAAGTGCATTGAAACTGAAGTATTTCTAACATAACAGGTTTCTTATTTTGCCATTTTCACTTGCAACATATATAACTGGGGAAGAACTTGTTGTTAGTTGGTGGACCTTATATCATACCATTTTCACTTACAACATATACATCGGCGATATATATTAAATTTGTATTATATAATGTGCACCCATAGTACATCGTAAATTATATCATATCATTTTGTAACTTATATGAGATTTGTTGTAGTTTCATCTCTAACAAGAAACTATAAGTATACTTACATGTTCTTCAACTTCTAAATTGCAAAATTACTATATTAGGCAAGAACCACTAACCTCATTGCTGCCAATGTTTATTTTCTTGGTCTCAACTTGCTTCGACTCTTTGATCCTATGTTGTCGGAGAATAGAAAGCACATACTCCATGGAATGGACTGGCCTTACATGCAAGTCGTCTGTGATTATGTATCTTTTTCCTCCTTTCACAAACACTCCATCCTTAATGTTGCCTACATTTGAAACCTGCTCCCGACCATATTCAATCACACATAATTTTTTTGTTGTATGTAGTATATATATATCATATAAGATATATTTGTATATATACTAGGTTTGGGGTTAAGGCCTCGTTTGGTTCACGGAAAGGAAATGAATTCCCTTGTAGTTCCCATGGGAATGGAAAAGTAGGATTCCTGTCATATTTCCTTTCCGTTGTTTGGTAAAACAAGGAAAGCACCTAGGAAAGACCATTTGATTTGTAATAAATATTCCAATAATATAGCAATGTTCCAATAATATCCTTACCTTTTAAAATAAAAATAACATTATAAAAAATAACATTAATGGTAAAATAAGCAATTGTAGGAACGAAATCGTAAAGCAGAATACTCTAGAGGGGGGAGTGAATAGAGTAGGCAGCGGAATATTGCTAATTAAAAACTTGTTAGCAGTTAGATCACAGATATAATAATTACAAAATAAATGACAGTAATAAAAGAGTGATCAAAAGGCAAACACAAACACCGAGATTTATACTGGTTTCCCTCTTGTGAGGACTAGTCCAGTCGGAAGAACTTTAGCTTCCAGTTGAATCCACTATTGAAAAATCCTGCAAGTTTTCATACAAAGTCCTTACAACTTCTACAGAAGCGAGCTTTGATACGAATAACTCGACCAACTTCAATTGTGAAGAGTCAATCTTCAATCAAGCCTCTGATTATAATCGCTCTGAAACTTCTAGACCGCACCGCACTGGCAAATCGACTAGAGGATTGTAACTGGCTTGGAATTTGAAAATGAAAGCTTTTTATTGCTCTTTGGAAGAAATGTAAGCTAGAAGAGAAGATATTGAAAGTGAATTGCTGATTTGAAATGATCAAAATCCTTCTCTATTTATAGTTTTTCCAAAGGCAGAACTCTGACAGAATTCGGGCAGAATTCAGACAGAACTCTTTGTAACCAACCGCAACTGAAGGGAGACCAAGTTCAAAATTAAACGTTCACATAACATTCAACTTGGTCGAACTCTGGCTGAGTTCTGTCAGGGTTTGGTCAGTTGATTATGTGAAAAATAATTTTGGCTTTTTGAAAAAGTCCTTCAGAAGCTTTTTGTAAAAAGGATATTTTTCAAAAACATAGGTCATTTTAAAAGGTAGGTCAGTTTTGAAAAACGATTTCTGATAGCCTATTTGCCAGTAGGACTTGGTGTACAATGTATTCTTAGACTCAATAAAATGAGAAATTATATTGCTTTGAAGGAAATACATTCTGAGTGGCAAACAACTTCGATCTTGAACTGAGTAGATATCCATATTTGATCAGTGTCCAAAATGTCGTTTAGTAAACATCTGAATTGATTCGTATATCGAGACAAAGTTTGATCAATTATTAAAATCAGGTTTGACCATGACCAATGGGCCAACAATCTCCCATATTTTGATAATTGACAAACCTTGACCGATATAACATCTTGGTATTGATAAAAAAAGTGTACCGAAAGTACCGAGAGATAAAATAAAAAAATTATTCATAACCTGTATTCATGAAGATGTTAGATCTTATTTCTCCCCCGTTGTCACTTAGCAACATAATTGCAAAAGAGAAAGCTCCTCCGCAATAAATGCATAAGTAATAAGCAGTGAAGAAACACAATAAAAATATATAAGAACGTTCGTCACAGGCATGGTATAAACATTTATAGAAAAATAAGATAATTAGATATGGTATAAACAACAAAGGCATGGTATTTGTCATAAGCAGTTTATATGAAGTATAAAGAAAGATAATGCTATAAAGCTGAATCAAATAAAATGCTGAATAATAAACTAAAGTGAAACATAAGATAAACTGAGGCATAAAAATATGTCTATCAAGAGTCACAAATCATATCCAAAAGAGTACCGATAATATCTTGGAATGTCGGAGCATTTCCAAGTAAACATAAGACAAAAGTCATCAGTCTGAAAAAGTAACATCTCAAAAATCATCATCCTCATCCTCATCATCATTGGCTCCAGTGCCAGCATGTCCAGATGGACCAGCTCCAGAAGTGCCAGCTCCAGAAGTATGTGGAGTAGAACCAGAGGTACGATACCAATCGTACGCATTCCCTGGCTGGAACAGAGAGTGGACTGCCTCATCATAAATGCGGTAGCCAGAAATAGAAGGGTCTCGAGGAAGAGAGCTAGCAGAGTGACCCGTCTGTGCAAATCTTAGATCGGCGAATTAGTTGGCAATAGCCTGGAACCGAGTCACGTCACGAAACTCATGTTCCCTGGAAGTGTCAATAAAGAATGACTGTAGATCTGATAGATGCTGGTGAATACCCTCAAAGGTCATAGGATAAGATTAAGGATGACCAGGTGCTGTAGGAGTAGGTGCAGGAGGGAGCAGGTGCAGTAGGTGGAGGAACAGTGGCAATGTTGCGACGAGAAAGCTTGAGGAACTTGGGCTTAGGGTCCAGAGCACAAGTAGATAAGTCAATATTAAATCTCTGAATGATGCGAGGGATGATCATCGCATAAGTGAGGTTGCGGTCTCTTCTGTGACGTCTACCCATCATCTGAATAATAGTCTTAGGGGCAGAAAAAGGAATCCCCTTAAAAGTGTGATATAAAGCAGAAAGCTCAAGTACAATGACATCATCTTCTGAAGTAGATTTTGGAAGTAGAGTGGAATAGATGATGCGATGTAATTCATAGTTAAACAAGTTCAAGTTATTGGCTTTGAACTTTCTAGGACGAGCACATGCGGGCGCACAAAGCTCATTCTTGAAACTAACGAGAGTCGTACACTCGAAAAAAATCAAAATCAGTGATGTCATCAAGCAGGACACCTTCGTTTGGTAGACCAAGGATTTCCGCTAGCAATTCATCATTGAACTCGATATCTATCCCGCCGACACGGGTTCTCGCGGCAAAAGTTTCAAACACAAAATTACAGTAAAATAGTCTAATGGCATTAGTAGCTATAGGAAATTGTAAAGTAGCAAAGTGATGTAACCCTAATGCCTCAAAGTAAGGACGATGGTCAGAAAATACAGTCCATTTGATCGGAGATCCGGTACAAATAGTACGCATAATAAAATTGGCATACCAAAGTAGGGCTTGGTCGGGAGTTTTGAAATAAAACTCGTCCGATGCACCGTCATCCAATTGGACCAGAGAAAAGAGGGAATCCGTATGTGGATCAGAAGACGATGCCTCTTCACTGGCATTGGTCTTCTTCCTCTTGAAAGGATTGAATCCCTTAGGCATTCTATCCCAAAAACTAGAAACCCTAAAAATTTGAAAGTGGAGAAGAGAAGGAGTTATACCTTCCGAGAATCAGGTATGCTGTAGAGGACAAGATTTTTCGCACGAATTCAAATTTTGGACGAAGATCTCCACGTGGATTGGAAGAAGGAAGGTAGAGAAGAACTAGGGTTTTCGGGGCGTTGCTGCTGCTGTTTGATGTGGTTTGGAAGAATGAAGAAGATGAGGCCTCAGGTTCTGACTGATACATATATATACACAGCCGAAGGACCAAACTCGGGCCGAATTCGCCAAGGGTTGCCTGGCTATAAAAAAAATTTGTGGGGCCACATCTTTTTCATCAATACATTCAAATATTTAATTCAAAGTTTAGTAATTTTAAATTTTAAATAATATAATTAATATTATTTTATAAATTAATATTCTTTACTCAGCATCTATTTTTAATTAGCTGTAGGAGTACTGTCCCAGCTAACGGAGGTTCACCGGGGAACTCTTAAATATCGCTTTACTTCGACTGTAGTCATAGTGACAGATAAACTCTTTTTTAGGCTTGTCTCCAAAACAGTTATTGAGTATTGAATAAATAATTAATAAAACAAAATTAATTAATATTAATATTATTGACATCTAAAATTTCTAATTCTTGACGTAAATAATTGAAACGATCTTCCGCTAGAGATTTTGTGAGTATGTCAGCTAATTGATTCTGTGTGTCTATGTATACAGGATCTATATCTCCATTTTGTTGATGATCTCTAAGAAAGTGATGTGGAATCTAGATATGCTTAGTACGAGAGTGACATACTGGATTCTTTGTCAAATTAATAGAACTAGTGTTATCACAGAAAATGGGTATGTATGTAAAATGCAATCCATAGTCTTCTAAAGTTTGCTTCATCCACAAAATTTGTGCACAACTACGTCCTACGGTGATGTACTCAGCCTCAGTTGTTGATAATGTGACAGAATTTTACTTTTTGCTAAACCAAGAGACTAGAGCTTTTCCTAGGAAATGACATGTGATGTTGGTGCTTTTTTTATCTACTTTGCATCTGGCAAAATCAGCATCAGAATAACCGGTTAGGTCAAATAACGTGGTTTTGGGATACCATAAGCCGACAGAAGAAGTGCCTTTAAGGTATCGAAAGATACGCTTAACTGCGCACAAATATGATTCCTTAGGATTGGCTTGAAAATGTGTACATAAGCAAACACTAAACATAATGTCTGGTCGACTAGCAGTTAAATACAGTAAGCTACGATCATACCTCGATACTTACGTATGTCGACGGGTTTGCCTTGTTTATCAGTATCAAGCTTGGTTGAAGTTGCCATTGGAGTGCTAAGTGGCTTGACTGCTTCCAGGTCGAACTTCTTTAATAGGTTCTTTGTGTACTTCGCTTGATTTATGAACGTCCCATTGTTGGTTTATTTGATTTACAGTTCGAGAATGAATTTTAGCTCTCCCATCATGCTCATCTCAAACTCATTCTGCATACACTTTGAAAATTCTTGACACAGAGATTTATCAGTAGATCCAAAAATAATATCATCTACATGAACTTGAATCAAAAGAATATTATTATTCAAAGATTTTATAAACAATGTAGTGTCAACCTTTCCCTTTGAAAATCCGTTATCAAGTAGAAAAGAGCTTAGATGATCATACTAAGCACGAGGGGCTTATTTCAAACCGTATAAGGTTTTCTTCAACTTAAAAACATATTCAGGATATTTAAAATCAATAAAATCGGGAGGTTGAGCTACATAAACTTCTTCTTTTATAAAAGCATTCAAAAATATGCTTTTGACATCCATTTGAAATAACTTAAAATTATGAAAACATGCAAATGCACATAACATAAGAATGGATTCAAATCTCGCAACTGGAGCATAGGTCTCATCGTTGTCAATACCTTCTTCTTGATTGTATCCTTGAGCTACGAGTCGAGCCTTATTACGAGTCACTAAACCATTCTCGTTCAGTTTGTTTCGGAATACCCATCGGGTGCCAATGACCGGATGATCAATGGGCTTGGAAACAAGTTCCCAAACTTGATTCCGTTCGAATTGGTTTAATTTCTCTTGCATAGCATATAACCAAAAATTATCACTACATGCTTCTTCAATTTAAAACTGCGAAACAAAAGCAACACAAGAAGCTATATTTTATTAAAGAAATGAGTACTTACACCCTTGGTAATCTCACCAATTACCAAGTCCTTTGGATGATCTTCCAAGAATCTTATTTCTTTTGGTGTAGCCTCAGGATTGCTGGTTCCTGCTTCTTTGCTTGAAGAATCAGCTGGGGCTTGGTGTGAAGGTTCTACATCTTTGTGTGAAGGTTTTGCAGTAGCTGTACTTAGTGTAATTACGTCTTCATTGTCGTCATCGTCTAAGTGTTGATTTAGCTCATCAAACTTGACATTGATTGATTCTTCGATGATCATGGTTCTTTTGTTGAAGACTCTGTATCCTTTGCTCTTTGTTGCATAACCTAAAAATATATCTTCATCGGCCTTTTCATCAAATTTACTCAGATTGTCTTTAGTATTAAAAATAAAGCATTTACAACCAAAAATCTTAAAATATGAAATATTGGGTGTTATATCAAACCATAGTTCATATGGAGTCTTCTTCTATATAGGTCAAATTAGAACCCTATTGAGAATATAGCACGCTGTATTGACAGCTTGAGCCCAAAAGTATCTAGATAGACTAAACTAGTTTAACATTACTCTAGCCATTTCAGATAGAGTCCTGTTCTTACGTTCCACAACTCCATTTTGTTGTGGAGTCCTAGGACAAGAGAATTCATGCAAATAACCGTGTGTGTCACAAAATTGCTTGAATTCTGCATTTTCAAATTTGCCGCCATGATCACTACGAATACGAGTAATCATGAACACTTTTTCATTCTGTACTTTCTTACAAAAGGTGACGAATTCTGATAATGCATCGTTCTTGCGTGCAAGAAAATATACCGATGTATATCTAGAGAAATCATCTACAATGACAAATGCATATAACTTACCACCTAGGCTAGCAATTCTACTTGGTCCAAATATGTCCATATGCAACAGTTGTAGAGGTCTAGTGGTACTTACAGCATTCTAGGATTTGAATGCGGATCGAGTAGCTTTGTTCTTTTCACATTCACTACATACGGTATCCTTCTTGAAAGATATGTCCGGTAAGCCGCGTACCAATTTCTTTGTAGATAGTCTTGAAATTATATCCATGTTTGCATGACCGAGTCTTATATGCCATAGTTGACTCTCAATGCTTTTGGCCATCAAACATCTACCTGCTTTATTAGCATCTTCCAGCAAATAGAAAATATATATGTTGTCTTCCCTGATACCTTCAAAGATAGTACTACCAGTTGAACTATCAACTATAGTACATTTGTCTTTGATGAAGTTAATGCCGTAACCATAATCAGCTAAATGGCTTATGTTGAGCCGATTATATTTTAACTCGGTAACTAGACAGACATCTTTAATCACAGGATATGGAGCCTTACCAATGTCACCGATACCGATTATGTACCCTCTTAAATTTTTACCGAAGGAGACATATCCTTCTTTATTCTTCTTCGACAGTGTTGCGAATAATGAAGCGTCACCGGTCATGTACCGTGAGAAATCGCTGTCGAGGATCCATTTGCTCCTAGCATGTGAAGGGCGTTCCATCTACAAAATAATTTGCAGATAAAACTCTTGGTACCCATTTCTTGTAGGGTCCTGACTGGTTAGTTTTTGGTATCAATGTATAAGCATTTAAATCTACTAACTTTCTAATTCTATATACAGAGGATATATGACCAATGAGGCCACAATAATGTCATTTAGTATGTTGAGTATTGAAAGTTGTGTGAGGTGCATGATTGGTAGGTTTTGGTTTTCTAGTATAGAAGAATGCATGTCTGTTAGTCTTCTTAGGCATAGGTTTGGTATGGTTTGGTCTGACAATGTTGGACATGTTCCGATGATTCGGTAATTGACACATGTTAGAATAGGAAGCAGCAACTTCAGGCCGTTTTCCTAAACTAATTTCCAACCTTTTGGAAGTGTCATATAATCTAGTATAGTCAGATATAATTAGTGTTCAATTCTGACTTATGCACACTGGAGACTCTTTCTCTCTTTAGATAGGTCTTCCTTTAATTGGATAATAGTTTGGTCATTTTCTTCGGATAGCTTAACAGTCTCATGTAACAACAACTTAATAGATAAAAGCTCACACGACTCATTTGAAGAGTCATTATTTCTAACATGATCTAGTTGGTCGGTAAGTCTTCCTATTTTACCTTTGTACTCTTTGAGTACCTTCTTAGAGGTTTCATATTTACTACAAAGTTTCCTGTAATCATTTAACAGGTCACTGAAAGCCTCTCCTACTTGCTCAAAGGTGAAATCATCATAAGGATCAAATAGAGTATTAGTGATTACCTGATTGCAAGCAATCAAGCATACATTTGCAGCGTCATCTGATTGTTCGTCTTCTGAATTGCTGGCTTCACTTTCATGCTATGTGCTTGTGTTGGCGTACTTCCTTGATGTAGATTTCTTCAGGTAGCCTTTGTCATATTTGCTGCTTTTCTTTGATGATGATACTGTTGGACAATCTTTCTTCATGTGTCCTTTCTTCTTGCATCCGTAGCAAATAGGATCTTCATCGTTGTTGTTTCTGTTGCTGTCTTTTGTTGTAAAACCCCTAAATTTCTACTATATTTTTAGTACTAATTTTTTTTTGTATTTATACGTCGCATAGTCGTATTGTACGTCGCACAAAAATTTATATTTTTCGTATTTACTCGTCGAGTGCGAATATGTGCGAGGTACATATTTTTAGAAAAATAGTTTTTGATTTTATTATCGGTGATGGTTTCAAAATAATATTATTAATAATTATTTTTATTAAAAGTTGTGAAAAGTATCTATCGAGGTTGCCCAAAACTTATTATTTTAGTTATTTATAAAATGCTATCTTATTTTAATAGTGGTAATTTACAAACTAGATTTATGTGAATATTCTACTCGTGTAAAGCACATGAAGATTATTTCATGTATATTTTCAAAATTAATTTTTTTATTTATAATAAATTATTTAGCAAGAAGGTATTTTAAAGATTTGATTCTTTATAAATTATTTTATCTAAATTATTAAAAATGTAGTTTAAAATTATTTTCTATTAATACTTAAATATTTATTATAATTTTCAAAATTAATTAATTATTATTATTTATAAAAAGTTATTTTGAATTTAATTGTGATAATTTAAATGGTAATTTTGAAAACAAGGTTTTAAGAAAATATTTATTATATATGAGGTACAAAAATTTAAATTTATAAATATAATTCTCTTTTCAAAATTTATTTAATATTAATATTTTATTATTCGAAAAAGTACTTGAAAATATTGTTTTGGTTTAAAATGAATTAAATATGCTGAAGTATATTTGAAAAGATTACTTTTATTGGCTTACATTTGAATAAGTTTTAAATCAAAGATGGTTTTAAATGATTTTAAATGGATTTGAATTTAATTATGAAATTATCTCTTGGGGTTTTAACCAAATTTTGTCCTTATCCTAATGGGATTCCCACCTCCTATAAAAGGAGAGGTACTTGCCCTCTTTTTTTATGAAATTCCATAAAACAATTTTCTACCAGATGATGTGCATCGTGTCCGTGTCCGTGCCCATCCTTTTTCCCTTCCACTATTTTCTTTTGTACATCTACAAATTCTTTTTTCGTGTCCGACAATCCCGGACACCGACCCGTCCCGTGTCTCGCATGACATGATACATAATCCGAAAATAGTTCTAACCCTAAATCCAGTTCTGGCCGTGACCCCGATCCCCGAAGCACTACCGCCACTATCGGGTCGGCATCTCGGCTCTGACCAAACCCGCAGAGCTATGGCCGCCCCGTGCTTCCACAACCACCCTGCTATCTTCCCTGGATCACCACCCACGACCATACTCCCAGCCACTATTGCTATCACCATGTCCCCGACACCAACAAACCTCTCCGGTCTTGGCCCAGCCCCTGGCCACGACAACGCTCCTCTCCGACTTCGCCTCAACGCCCTGCCCAGACAACACTTATCTTCTCCGATCACTGGCGCCCGAACCCTTTACTCCCACCATCACTTTCATCACCACTGAAGACCTCGCTAAACCTCCATCACCAACGCAGCCATGCTACCAGACCTCGCATCCGCCGCCAACACCACTACCTTTCCTTCCTCCCTCAACGGCCCCACTTCTACCCTGACACCGGCAACACAACCAACCCATCGTCACCACCACCAACCTCAGGAAGAAGAAGTAAAACCCTAATCCTAAACTCACCTGGATGCCATCGTCGTGTCTCTCCGCGAGCTCCGCCCGGAGCCGCACCCGCGCCGTCTCCTCCTTGGCGTGCCTCCTCCTTGGCATGCCGTGCCCAGCCGCTGTCCCCATCGCGCGCCTCCTCGCGTCGTCAAGCGTGCCACTCGCGCCTACCGAGAACCAACCGCCCGCCCTCTGCGTCAGCCACCAACTGCCTTGGTCGCTGCGCCGTTGCCGTCCGCCACCTCTCCCCCTCAAAAACCCCCTTTCTCCGCCAGATCTACCCATCGACGCCGGCAGAGCCCCTTTCACGACCTCCCAGACGCCCGCCTCCGCCTCATTCTCCACTTTCCTCCGCCTCCCTTTCCGCTATCCGCTCTCTTCCCTCTCTCTGACGCTCACTCGCCCTCTCTCTCTCTAATTCCCTTCCTCTCGTTCTTCCCTCTTTCTTCTCTTCAGTCAAATTTTTTTTAGTCACTCACCCTCGAGAGAGAGAACCCAGTGATGGTATTTTGATAGTTTTTTGTTTGTTTTGCTTTGCTACTTTTATTTTTTTCTTCTTTTTCTTTACTTTTGTTACAATGATGCTAAATGTTAGTTTTTAATATACTTATTATTATTATTGTTACCATTTATTATCTTTACAGTTGACTAAAATTAATTTGTAATATTAGTTATTGTTAACTTTCGTATATATATTATTACAAGTTAATATTAGTAGTACTCATATTCCGTATATGTTATTATTGTAGTATTTTGCGAAAATAATTTATGAAATTTTGCCTAAAAATCCTACTTTGACAACGTAGGGTAGAAACATTATTATTGTATTTTCTAACTACTCTCAAAATAAAATATTTGGCTTAGAGGCTAAAGTATTATTATTTTTGTGGTATTTTAAAACTAAGCTTTTGACCTAAAATATGTTATGATATATTTATAGTATTAAATAAGGGTGTAATATTTTCTACATAAGTAAAATATAGTTTCAATAAAAAAAAATTTTGTGACTTCAAGTATTTATCTAAAACTATTTTACTACATATAGTTTCCAAAATACAATAAATATTTTCCAAATATATATATATATATATATATATATATATATATATATATATATATATTTATATATATATATATATATATATATATATATATATATATATATATATATTCTACTATATAATAGGAAAACTTAGATGGTGAAACTTTTGAATTCCGAAAATACCCTTACATTCTTATACTAATTAAAAATAGTTCATTAATTTTAATAAGGACAACTTAGTAATTAGGAAGACTACCCTTTGGTCTTCCTAAAGAGTCTAAATAAACTAATTAAAAAATGTTAAAATACGTGCAAGGCACGTGTACATATGCTAGTATCTATATAAACAAAATCTCTCTTGTCATCATCATGTCCTTGTCTAATCCAACTGTTCCTATTCTATTGCCAATTCTATACTTGGTTATGACAGCCCTAACTAATTTGATTGTCCTGAACCCGATGGACCAGTCCGTGCAACCATCGGAGGCCCCTTTGCGTAGTTGTAACACTGAAGTCGATCTTGTGCACCTTTATTGTACCACACCAGGCAGCTCACCAGGCGACACACCAGGCAAGTATACATTGCTAATTAACTGTCATATTATTTATTTTCTGCATTATTTACTTTGTTTCATATTTGTTAGTTTTCTTTGTTATAAACTATGCGTCCAAGCCATACTTGGGTGCAAGCGACTTTATTAGTCGTTTCTTTATTTTATGCATGTTAACTTAGTTTTAGCGGACTACCTTCTTATTGGTGGATATCCTTATATCTTCCTTGGCCATGACACACACACTACACGGTTGGAGACATGTTGCTAGGGGCACGACTTATGGACTGGCCATCTCTAAAGTCGTGTGACGGATAGATGATCGTAACTGCTATGACTAGGGTTTTAGAGACTCAAGCAGTTACAAAATTGGATGAGCCATGGACATGACTTGAACAGTGTAAAAAATATTGGGGGAGGACAGTCGCTAGTGCATATGGAAATCCAAACAGGTAAACCACAGTCTCCGGATGGAACTGTGACGATTTATATTTGCAGATGTCCTCTGACGTTTTGGACGTTACGGACGGATACAGATGACTGGATGCCATTTACGTACACATAGCCTAAATTCCACCCATGCGCATGAAAGTTATCCTCAAAATTGCATATTAGGCGGTTAGAATCTCCTTTTGCATATTTATGTCTAGAATAGTCCTTTATATATTATTTTATTATTCTGACAGTTTATATTAGCATGTTCTTCCTGTATCTTGCTACGTCCCTCTGAGGACCTGGTTATTCTCTAGGTGTGTGTTCATGTCTTTCGCAGGTATCCTAGCCGGGATCGTGATCTTCTTCATTTATTCGAATATGACGTGACTTGGTTCCTCCTTGCTACTTCCACTTAGTCCTTTTATATATCATGTACTTCTTTCTTTTTATTTTGGTTGGTAGTGGATGTGTCTCCACCCAACATATTATATCAAGACAATTCATTTTATGATATCTTTTATTTCTTTATTTTGTGCATGAGATTAGTTAGTTGTGGATTACTGCATTTTACAGCTTATGTATACATACAAGGCCCTGTACTTCGTGTGTATACAGCTGGCATGTCTACGTACTTAGTCCTATGTATTTTGGGACCGGGGCGTTACATGTTTTTGTGGTGGCCCATGTAGGTTAGAATAAATTGTTTGGTTACTTTACCATAACAAGCAAGCTGCGTATAAGATTAGAGTCTAGGATCTCATCCACATACTTGACCGCCTTCTGCCTTGACTCCTCGAGTTGCATCTTGCTTGATCCATTCCATCGTGATTTGTGCCCTTCTTTCGTGATTGATAGAGATTAATAAAGTAACCCATACTAGATGGACACGACTATATATGTATCAACATAGGACATGACCTAGATTTTTAGGACTTTGACCAAACTCTACTTCCTTTCAATCTTAATCTCACGTGCCTATGTTTTACCATCTTAACTAAATGTTGCTACTATAGCCTAGTTTTGCAAGCTTAATCTCTTATCGAGCTTGATCATGGACATATCTTATTGGAGGCCTCCACTAACATATTGTCTACTCAGAACCGGTGCATGATGGTCTGACCAACCTAGTGCACTTTGGTTTGCCTTTCACACGATTATTCTACGTGGTTGAGATATAGTTAAACTTACCCTTAGAATCTCATTCATTATTGCCTTGACAATTCTTTTTGAATTATTCGGTCTCCTTTGAACCACGTATTCGTATTCATATTCGATACTCTCTTCTTCGAAACCTTTGTTACTTTTGCCTTCATCTATTTTAGAAGGGCGAAGACGCTTATAATTGAATTTCCTCTAGCTGTCCTTTTCACTCCTGACCATTACCACTCAATGTTACTATATCTTCGTCTTAAACTACTTGTCCTTCTTCTCGGCCCCATATTTACTATCATGACCTTCTAATCACTTAATTTAGGCGTGTACCTAATCGCTCTCTTAATCGTGCCCCCAACCTACTCTCAAGGAACCATGTCTTTAAGTTCTCAAATTTATTTATCTTGATATCGTACTATTCTTATTGCATGTTATCTTGATTAAACTTTAAGCCTAATCATTTTCCTTCTGGCGTTAGTTAGCCATATCCATGATTTATTTTTGTCATTATTTGAAATCGTGATTTTCTAATGCATGTTTGCATTGAACGTCGATTATATTCATTACTGATATACCCATGTGACCTTCTCACCCATCCCTATTATTCTTAATTTCGAGGACGAAATTCTTGTAAGTTGGGTAGGATGTAAAACCCTTAATTTCTACTATATTTTTAGTACTGAATTTTTTTATATTCATACGGCGCATAATCGTATTGTACGTCGCGCAGAAATTTACGTTTTTCGTATTTACTCGTCGAGTGCGAATATGTGCGAGGTACATATTTTTAGAAAAATGATTTTTGATTTTATTATCGGTGATGGTTTCAAAATAATATATATAATAATTATTTTTATTAAAAGTCGTAAAAAGTATCTATCGAGGTTGCCCAAAACTTATTATTTTAGTTATTTATAAAATGCTATCTTATTTTAGTAGTGGTAATTTAGAAACTAGATTTATGTGAATATTCTACTCGTATAAAGCACATGCAAATTATTTCATGTATATTTTCAAAATTAATTTTCATTATTTATAATAAATTATTTAGCAAGAAGGTATTTTAAAGATTTGATTATTTATGTTTACTTTCGAAATTGTTTTATCTAAATTATTAAAAATTTAGTTTAAAATTACTACCTATTAATACATAAATATTTATTATAATTTTTGAAATTAATTAATTATTATTATTTATAAAAAGATATTTTGAATTTAAATGTGATAATTTAAATGGTAATTTTGAAAACAAGGTTTTAAGAAAATATTTATTGCATATGAGGTACAAAAATTTAAATTTATAAATATAATTCTATTTTCAAAATTTATTTAATATTAATATTTTATTATTCGAAAAAGTATTTGAAAATGTTGTTTTGGTTTAAATTGAATTAAATATGATGAAGTATATTTGAAAAGATTATTTTTATTGGCTTACATTTGAATAAGTTTAAAATCAAAGATGGTTTTAAACGATTTTAAATGGATTTGAATTTAATTATGAAATTAACTCTTGGGGTTTTAACCAAATTTTGTCCTTATCCTAATGGGATTCCCACCTCCTATAAAAGGAGAGGTACTTGCCCTCTTTTTCCATGAAATTCCAGAAACCAATTTTCTACTAGATGATGTGCATCGTGTCCGTGTCCGTGCCCATCCTTTTTTTCTTCCACTATTTTCTTTGTACATCTACAAATTCTTTTTTCGTGTCCGACAATTCCGGACACTAACCCGTCCCGTGTCTCGTATGACACGATACAGACTGCGAAAACAGTTCTAACCCTAAACCCAGTTCTGGCCGCAACCCCGATCCCCGAAGCACTACCGCCACTATCGGCTCGCCATCTTGGCTCTGACCAAACCTGCAGAGCCATGGCCGCCCCGTGCTTCCACAACCACCCCGCCATCTTCCATGGATCACTACTTCCGACCATATTCCTAACCACTATTGCTATCACCATGTCCCCGACACCAACACACCTCCCCGACCTTGGCCCAGCCCCTAGCCGCGACAACGCTCCTCTCTGACTTCGCCTCAACGCCCTGCCTAGACAACACTTGTCTTCTCTGATCACTGGCACTCGAACCCTTCACCCCCACCATCACTGCCATCACCACTGAAGACCTCGCTAAACCTCCGTCACCAACGCAGCCATGCTACCAGACCTCGTATCCGCCGCCAACACCACCCCGTTCCTTCTTTTCTCGACGGCCCCGCCTCCACCCTGACACCGGCAACACAACCAACCCATCGTCACCACCACCAACCTCAGGAAGAAGAGGTAAAACCCTAAACCTAAACTCACCTGGCCGCCGCCGCCGCGTCTCTCCGCGAGCTACGCCCGGAGCCGCAACCGCGCCTCCTCCTCCTTGGCATGTCGTGCCCAGCCGCTGTCCCCATCGTGCGCCTCCCCGTGTCGACAAGCGCGCCACCCGCGCCCATCGAGAACCAATCGCCCGCCCTTCGTGTCAGCCACCGACCGCCTTTGTCGCTGTACCATTATCGTCCGCCATAGCTCCGCCGCCTCTCCCCCTCAAAAATCCCCTTTCTCTGCCAGATCCACCCATCGCCGCCGACGGAGCCCCTTTTCCGACCTCCCAGACGCCTGCCTCCGCCTCTTTCTCCACTTCCCTCCGCCTCCTTTTTCGCTGTCCACCCTCTTCTCTCTCTCTTTGACGCTCACTCGCCCTCTCTCTCTAATTCACTTCCTCTCGTTCTTCCCTCTTTCTTCTCTTCAGTCAAATTTTTTTAGTCACTCGCCCTCGAGAGAGAGAACCCAGTGATGGTGTTTTGATAGGTTTTTTGTTTATTTTGCTTTGCTACTTTATTTTTTTCTTCTTTTTCTTTACTTTTGTTACAATGATGATAAATTTTAGTTTTTTAATATACTTATTATTATTATTACCATTTATTATCTTTACAGTTGATAAAATTAATTTGTAATATTAGTTATTGTTAACTTTCGTATATATATTATTACAAGTTAATATTAGTAGTACCCATATTCCGTATATGTTATTATTGTAGTATTTTGCGAAAATAATTTATGACATTTTGCCTAAAAATCCTACTTTGATAAAGTAGGGTAGAAACATTATTATTGTATTTTCTAACTATTCTCAAAATAAAATATTTGGCTTAGAGGCTAAAGTATTATTATTTTTGTGGTATTTTAAATCTAAGCTTTTGACCTAAAATATGTTGTGATATTTTTATAGTATTAAATAAGGGTGTAATATTTTCTACATAAGTAAAATATAGTTTCAATAAAAAAACAATTTTTCGTGACTTCAAGTATTTATCTAAAACTATTTTACAACATATAGTTTCAAAAATATAATAAATATTTTCCAAATATATACATATATATATATATATATATATATATATATATATATTATATATATATATATATATATATATATATATATATATATATAAAAAAAAAATATATATATATATATATATATATATATATATATATATATATATATATATATATATATATATATATACAAAATCTTTCTTGTCATCATCATGTCCTTGTCTAATCCAACTGTTCCGATTCCATTGCCAATTCTATACTTGGTTATGACAGCCCTAACTAATTTAACTGTCCTGAACCCGATGGACCAGTCCGTGCCACCATCGGAGGCCCCTTTG
Organism: Iris pallida; assembly: GCA_029216955.1. Lineage (NCBI taxonomy): Eukaryota > Viridiplantae > Streptophyta > Magnoliopsida > Asparagales > Iridaceae > Iris > Iris pallida. The sequence goes on along the minus strand of JANAVB010020400.1, from coordinate 16,478,913 downwards.
CGCAGTTGTAACACCGAAGTCGATCTTGTGCCACCTTTATTGTACCACACCAGGCAGCTCACCAGGCGACACACCAGACAAGTATACCTTGCTAATTAACTGTCATATTATTTATTTTCCGTATTATTTATTTTGTTTCATATTTGCTAGTTTTTTTTGTTATAAACTGTGCGTCCAAGCCATACTTAGGTGCAAGCAACTTTATTAGTCGTTACTTTATTTTATGCATGTTAACTTAGTTTTAGCGGACTACCTTCTTATTGGAGGATATCCTTATATCTCCCTTGGCCATGACACACACCCTACACGGTTGGAGACATGTTGCTAGGGGCACAACTTATGGACTGGACATCTCTAAAGTTGTGTGACGGATAGATGATCGTAACTGCTATGACTAGGGTTTTAGAGACTCAAGCAGTTACAAAACTGGACGAGCCATGGACATGACTTGAACAGTATGGGAAATATTGGGGGTGGACAGTCGCTAGTGCGTATGAAAATCCAAATAGGTAAACCACAGTCTCCGGATGGAACTGTGGCAATTTGTATTTGTAGATGCCCTTTAACGTTTTGGACGTGTGTCAAGACTGGCCTTTTTTTTCATCCTCTGTATATTTGTCACGGGGTTTTTCAACTAAAACTCCATCAACATTAATACGAGAAGGCTTTTTATATCCATTAATAACTATAGACCAAAAGTCAAAATGAAGAGATTTCAGGAAGAAACTCATACGTGTTTTCTAATAAGTGTAATTTGTGCCGTCAAACAGTAGTCTGTTTGTGGCTTGGCCTTCACTTATGAATTTTACAGTTGCCATGTGTAATTCTGTGATCTATATAACAATTGAATAATAATTAAATATAGCTACAATTTTACCTTGCTTTACCTGTATAATCCGCTCTGATAATAATTGTAGGAACGAAATCGTAAAGCAGAATACTCTAGAGGGGGGTGAATAGAGTAGGCAGCAGAATATTGCTAATTAAAAACTTGTTAGCATTTAGATCACAAATATAATAATAATCACAAAATAAATAAAAGTAATAAAAGAGTGATCAGAAGGCAAACACAAATACTGAGATTTATACTGGTTTTCCTCTTATGAGGACTAGTCCAGTCGGAAGAACTCTAGCTTCCAGTTGAATCCACTATTGGAAAATCCTGTAAGTTTTCATACGAATTCCTTGCAACTTCTACAGATGCGAGCTTTGATACGAAGAACTCGACCAACTTCAATTATGAAGAGTTAATCTTTAATCAAGCCTCTGATTACAATCGCTCTGAAACTTCTAGACCACACCGTACTAGCAAATCGACTAGAGGATTGTAACTGGCTTGGAATTTGAAAATGGAAGCTTTTTAGAACTCTTTGGAAGAAATGTAAGCTTTTGAAGAGAAGAGATTGAAAGTGAATTACTGATTTAAAATGATCGAAATCCTTCTCTATTTATAGTTTTCTAAAGGCAGAACTCTGACTGAATTCGGGCAGAATACGGACAGAACTTTTTGTAACCAACCGCAACTGAAGGAAGACCAAGTTCAAAATCAAAAGTTCACATAACGTTCAACTTGGCCGAACTCTGGCCGAACTCTGACCGAGTTCTGTCAGGATTTGGTCAGTTGATTATGTGAAAAATAATTTTGGCTTTTTGAAAAAGTCCTTCAGAAGCTTTTTGTAAAAATGATGTTTTTCAAAAACATAGATCATTTTAAAAGGTAGTCAGTTTTAAAAAACAATTTCGGATAGCCTATTTGCCAGTTCGACTTGGTATACAATGTATTCCTAGACTCAATAAAATAAAAAATTATATTGCTTTGAAGAAAATACATTCTGAGTGGCAAACAGCTTCGGTCTTCAACTGAGTAGATATACATCTTTGATCAGTGTCCAAAACGTCGTTTAGTAAACATCTGAATTGATTCGTATATCGAGACAGAGTTTGATCAATCATTAAAATCAGGTTTGACTATGACCAATGGGCCAACAGCAATAACACATGGTTACTTTTGTCATAAGTTTTGTAATAAATGTTGGAAAAGAAGGAGGGAAAATGAATCCCATGAGTCCTGAGTGGTTGAACTTAGGATGATTTGGTCTTGGTACCTTATATACAACTTTGACCTTTAGGTTCTAGTTTCAATTCGAGTATCTAGATATTGCCCTAATAACTGAACTTGGTTGATACATATCCTATATATATTCTTTCCTCTATCCAGTATACATGGTACTGCACTCCCTAATACCTATAGTCTGTACTTGACATAGTAACATGATGGCCTATGTCAAGTTGATACAGACGCCACCATTAGGTAGTTGCTTGTGCCCAGATCTGTCCCTTCTTATATATATGTTCTAATACCAAGTATACCATTGGTGCTTTTGAGTATCAATTCAGATATACTATAGCACCCCTCAAAATATTGGTCATATGGTTATGTCATGTGATACACTATTACCACTTGTTGTATCATGGTTACTTGGAATTGTATTTCAAAGTTTTGGATATGTCATGATTAATGCGCCTATTACTTTTACAAGTCTTTCAACGATGTGCATGTATCTATCTTACAGAATTATCCTCAAATGGATATAGAGCTAAATTACTATCTGTGGAATCGTTCTTGTATGTACAACCGTCATCCTGATGATATGTACGGTGTGCGGAATGAATTCATAGAGGGTGTACAGCAGTTCCTGCAGTTTGCTAAGGCGTTCCCTCAGTACATGGATGGTACCAAAATTAAGTGTCCATGTGTGAGATGTCGTAACTTGAAATATCATCCAAAAGTGGAAGTCACGTATCATTTATACTCGAAGGATTTCATTCTGAATTACTATCAGTGGAGCGCGCACGGAGAACTTGTGTCTTTAGCATCGGAGTATGTGCCTTATGTGGATGTCCACAACCATGCTGCTTATGACGATGGGTTGGTGAACATGGTTTTTGATGCGGCGGGGCCTAGTTTCGATCCGGACAATCATGAAGCACCTGAAGAGGCACCGAACGCTGATGCTGCAAAGTTTATGGAGTTGCTGGAGAATGGTTACAAGATTGTTTAGCATCAAGTCCGATTTTAATATGTCACAAGATTACTACAACCGACTTATGGAGTTGATTATAGAAATATTGTCTGAGGGTGCTAAGTTGCCTAAAGAATTTTACCGGTCTAAGAGGATGGCGAGATCACTCTGGATGGGATACGAGAAAATCGATGCATGTCGCAACGGATGCATGTTGTACTATAAAGACGATAATGATGAAGATACCTACAGATTTTGTGGTATTGATCGCTACAAGGGCAGTGGTAGAGGAAAGTTTATCAGTACAAGGAAGCCTACCGATTCGATGCACTACTTGCCGTTGACGCCGCGGTTGCAGCGGTTGTTTATGGTGAAGAAAACTGCAGAAAACATGAGTTGGCATAAGCGAGAACAGACCGAAGGAGTGTTGGATCACCCATCTGATTGAGAAGCATGGAAGCACTTTGATCAAGAGTATCCAGATTTTGCTTCTGATCCGCGTAATGTCAGATTGGGTCTCTGCTCCAACGGTTTTACCCCATTCAGACTTTCGAGATCCCAGTATTCGTGTTGGCCTGTGATCGTCACTTCGTACAATCTACCACCTTGGATGTGCATGAAGACTCCGTATATGTTCCTCACCGTTATTATCCTAGGTCCGAACAATCTGAAAAGGAACATCGATGTGTATTTATAGCCATTGATTGATGAGTTGAATCAGCTGTGGGAAGTAGGTTCCAACACGTACGATGTTTCTAGAAAATAAAATTTTTAGATGCGGGCTGCACTTATGTGGGCCATCAACGACTTTTTGGTCTATGGAATGTTATCTGGATGGAGCACGCATGGTCGCCTTTCATGTCCGTATTGCATGGACCGCACTAAGGCTTTTCGTTTGAAACACGGAGGCAAACCTTGCTTCTTCGATTGTCATCGACAATTCCTGCCGAAGGATCATCCGTACCGAAGGAACATGAATGCTTTTCGTGCTGGCGTTGTGGAGAAGGCTAATCCACCGCCAAGGTGGTCCGGATACATGATATGGGAAGAGGTAAAAGATTTACCGGGAGCTATTGAAGAGCCTACTAAGGGCTACAAGTGTGACGGATTTGGTCGCACTCATAACTGGACGAAGAGAAGTATATTCTGGGATCTGTCATATTGGAGCACCAATTTGATTAGACATAACCATGATGTCATGCATATCGAGAAGAATGTGTTCGACAATATAATTAATACTGTAATGGACGTAAAGGGGAAGACGAAAGACAATCCAAAGGCTAGATTGGACTTGGAAGAAATATGTAGATGTCCTGCATTACATTTGATAGAAGAGGGGAATAGGAAGTTGAAGCAGCCTAAGGCAATTTTCTTACTAGAGAAGGAGGATAAAGTGAGACTTTGTAGGAGGATTCAAGGTCTGAAATTTTTAGATGGGTATGTTTCGAACTTGAGAAGATGCATCGACCTCAAGGAGAACAAACTGGCAGGTATAAAGAGCCATGATTGTCACGTCACTACAACAAAAAACCCTTTTAATGACGCTCGACAAGGAGTTTTAATGACGGCTGATACATAAGCGTTATTAAGTTAAAAAATACCTTTTTTCTATGACGGTTTGGGCTAATTCTGGACTTTTTATAACGTTTATAAAACAAAGCATTATTAATAGTTTAGAGCGGTGGCAAACTTGTAATATTTTTTAACTTCAATTTTTGGCAAAATCCTTGCTATAGCCTGCCTCTCCCCCAAAACATTCTGATCTTCTCCTTCTCCTCCTTTCTTCTCCCTCCTCTCCCCCAACTCCAAAACCCTAACCCTAGATCCAAAATCTTCGAGGAGGGCCTCACGCTCCTCGTCGCCCTCCAGGACAAGCTCGAGGCCGTCGCGTACGTGATCGACAAGAACGCGAAGGAGGAGTGTTAGGGTTCTGCTTGTCCTCTTCTCCGCGCTCTCCCTCTCCTTCCTCCGGCGTCGTCGATGTCGTGGGTCCGCAACCACCGCCGCTTCATCGGTTCCGGCGTCGGCCTCGGATCCGAAGACCACATGGGTCGGTTCCTCTTCCTTACACCCTCCTCTCCCCTTCTTCTCCTTCCTTTCCCCCAACTCTAAAACCTTAACCCTAATTTTGAAGAAATTAAAAACCCTTTTATTCCCCATGCGACCCCGAAGGCCACCTCCGCCGCGACCGAAAGGTATCTGATTCTCTTTTTGGTCATTATTTATGGGTTAGAAACAGAAAAAGTTTCTTCCTTTAGGTTAATTTGGGCTTGGTTTGTTCACGTTGGAATAAAATGGGTCTCCTTCAGAAGAAGAAAAAAATAGATCTAATATTGTTTGGTTTGGAAAAAAAAATGTTCACGTTGGAATAAAACGTAAGCTGCAACATTTCGGTTCCTCGAACTATCCAAATTTTCATTATGGGTATTTCTTATTTGGTAAATTTAGAATTTCTCTCTTCTTCCGCTGACATGTTGTAGCTCAGTGTTAATGGATAAATTTTTAACTCCACGATCTTGTTAAATCGTTATTAAAAGAACGAAACTGTGAAAATTATCCCTTTCTCTTTTTTAATGTATAGATTGCCAATTTGAAGAATTTATCATTGATATTTATCAGTCGAATTACTGATTCTTTGGTTTCCTAGACTATGGACTGTCCCAGAATCCAATACTCAGTTCATCTCGAGACGGCGACAGGACCAAGAGCTTTAAGTCCTCTCCGAAGGCTGCATTACCAAAAGGGTCAGTTGGCCTTAATTCTCTGCCAATGCAAATCAATATTTTATATGAAGTTTATCTTCTATTGATCGTAACTTTACTTGTTGGTACAGAAGCTTGGCCAGGATAAAGATGTGATGGATGAGGTGACCAAGACCCATGAAGCCATACAGTGCGTACACCAGAGATTACTAATCTTCTTCTGATGTATTAACTTTCGATTTTATTAAACCGACATTTTTCCGTCCGTTTTTTTTGGGAATTTGATTGGCCTCAGATCATTGGATAAGACGATATCTACGCTGCAGATGGAGCTTGCAGCCACTCGTAGCTCTCAAGAGCTTACGGGCCTGGAGGGGGGGGTCAAGCGACCGTGGGATTGAATCAACAGAAGAAGAAGGCTTTTGTGTTGTCGGGATCAACACTGCATTTAGTAGCATGAAGAGGCGGGATTCCGTGAGGGAGACCTGGATGCCTTAAGGTCTTCTTCTACCCCTTAGCAATTGCTTGATTACTTCAAAAATTAGAATGAAAATTGCATAGAATTTGTGATTGCAGATTCCTGTCTGCCATTCTATATGTTAGATATTCTGCATTTTCTCTCTCAATTATTAAGTCAAGGGTGAATAAGACCTCTTCTTGTAGTTGATTATGCTTAATTAGGATATCAGAGACGAAGATATAGTTTCCTTAGCTTTCTTGGTTTGATATGCCATATATCTCACTTAAGGTAATCATTATAAAGTTTTGATGTAATAATTAGGGAGACAGATATACTAGGAAGCTATTGGATTTTAGTTTAGGTTAAGGCCAGTTGCAATTTGGCATATGGATGGTCATTCCGGGGCATATCATACTTCATGAAAATTTCAGTAATAATTGGTATAAGTCAGCTGCATATTTCATCTTTATTTTGTATCCTTAATCTATAATCAGTTTGTATTAAATTTCTTGTAGGTTGTAAAAATATTACTTCTCATAGAAAAAATGTTTACATTGGGACACCAACAAAACAACTTCTATTTACACTTCCAGTTACTAGTGAGAATCATGTACATGGTCCATGAATTATATATGGGTTCTGATGTCCTAAAAGGTGCAAGTTTTAGTGGTTCAATCTTTATAATTTTATTCTTATATATCAAATCATTACTTTTTTTTGTCTACCTCTTTGAAGTTTTTGGAATCATACAAAATGACATGTCTTACTCTTCTATGTTCAATAGGCGATGCTCTCCAAAAATTAGAGCATGAGAAAGGAATTGTTATTCGCTTCATGATTGGCCACATGTATTGCAACAATTAAGTATCTAGCAATCACACCTTCACCTTTATATGCATCCTTATCCTTTCTTTCGACACCTATTCATTTAGAATTATTTTTGACAGACCATAGTATTTTCTTCATGACCAGCTTGAATTTTCATTTGGCATCTTTGTGCTTCTCTTATCTGATTTAATCTGTACTTGGCTTGTACTAATCTTCTGGTCTCTAATACACCCAATTTGTTTGCAATTTTATGGCTTGTTTTACAGCCAAGCTTTTCTTTGCATATGTTTACTGGGCATAATTCCCAAGTGACTTTACTGGATTTTCATCCAAAAAAGACCAATATTTTGTGCTCATGTGATGACAGTGGTAAAATGCGTGTGTGGAATGTTGGTCAGCCTTTGGGGGTGCTTTATTCCAAGGTTGGTTTGGTGACTTAACTAAATATAGTTATTTTGAAAGAAAAATTTCTTTTGTTTTTCTCTGAGGTTATGTCTGCATTCTTGGAACTAATCTAACTATTGACGACCAGGGTGGGTCCGGTCAAGTAAGATTTCAGCCTGGAACTGGCCAGTTTCTGGCTGCAGCTGCAGAAAATGTGGTGTCAATTTTTGATTTCGACGCGAAAAGGAAGGCGCACACACTACAGGTCCTCTGAGACAAAATTATCTCTAACTGGGCAATATGATTTGGAACTTTGAACGCATACATTATCCGGTCATTATATTTCACATATTATTGTTTACCATGTATCATAAAACATGCAGGGTCATAGCAAGGAGGTACTATCTGTTAGTTGGGATGCGGAAAAAAAATTTGATTGTTCAAACTTAAGAAAAAAAATTAGTAGTTCTAATTCTACCTTTAGTTAAACTAAAATTTAAGAAGATGAGGTTTAAAGCATGAACCATTGATATATCGTTTTTAATGCCTTAGTCATTGAAGTTTTTGAAGATTAGCTCATAGAGCTCTCTCTATTTTCAAATTTGTAAGTTGGTGTTATCTTAATGTGTTGATAATACTTGTTATAGATGCATGGTAGAATTGTAGCTAACTAGTATTAATTTTCTTTCTCAGGTGCACATGAAGATGCAACTATTATTGCAGTGGTGGGATTTGCTACACGTGATATTGACAGTTTTGATGTGCTCAAGTTGAAGCCAAAGTAGTTACTTGTTTTGAGGATTCATTTAAGTAGTAGTTGTAAATATATGTATTTGGATACCCTATTTTGAGATAATGTAATGAAGATGGTGATATAACATTTCGATATTTTCTTGTGAATATAGTTCAAAGTTGTTGTTTTAAAATTGAATTGAAAAGTTTTTGGAAAGTAATATATAATGTGCTGTATTGAGTGTTATAAATGTGATGAGTTCAGTAATATGAGTATTATAAATGTGCTGCAATGAGCCTATACATATTATCTATTCATGACGTTTTAAAATTGTTCTGAATTGTGCACTATATATTAACTATTCATAACGTTTTTATAGAAACTATTCATGACGGTTATTTTATGACGCTTTTAAAAACATTTATAATACCCGTTTTCATAACGGTTGCTGTGGAAAAAAAAGCGTCATGGTTCGTCATTAATGACGCTTTTTAGCCGTCATAAAAAGGGTTTTTTGTTGTAGTGCGTATTCATGGAGAGGTTAATTCTGATTGTATTTCAGGAATTCTTACCCCAGGTTGTTTGGGATCCACTGACCGAGCTTAGCATATTCATCAGAGATATTTGTTCTACTAAGTTGCTCGTCGATCGTCTAGAACAGCAGGAGAACGATATTGTAGTAACACTGTACAAGCTCGAGAAGGTATTTTCTTCTGGATTCTTCGACTCCATGGAGCATTTGCCAATTCATCTTTCCTACGAGGCACGTGTTGGTGGGATCGTCGGTTATCGGTGCATGTACCCGTTTGAGCAGCATTTGAACCACCTAAAGAGAAAGGTAAAAAAAAGCTCGGGTCAAGGGTTCTATTTGTGAAGCCTATATTCTCGAGGTGTCATGCCCCGCTCCCGTAGGAGCGATCGTCCTCGCTAAGGCGTGATGCCGCACGAGCCTAGATTGTGCTCGTGCAAGGTAGTTTCATAACGGCCGATTACAACGACGACGACGGGGTCGTCGCACAGAAGTCCCAATCAGAAACATTGAACATACAGCGGAAATTTAGAACGCAAAACACAAGTTATTCAAAAGAACTCTTTATTGATATTGAACAATCAGATTACAATAGGCGCAAGGCCATGATTACAAGTCTCTTCTGCTCACTTTTCTCTCATTATACAAGTCACTCTGCTCTCTCATCTCTCGATACAATGCTTAAGCCAGCAGAAGCTTTGAAAGGCAATATCCACACATTATGTCCCGTATAAGTCTTTGACTCCGTGCGACCGCACGCTTCGAATTGCCAAGGGACTCTGTGCCTCGACGCATCCAAGCGAGCTCCGTTCCATGAGCTTCTACCTGTGCCTGCACATGAAAACTGTGTGGGTGTCATTACTCAACTGTACTGGTGGATTGAGCTCCTCGCCCACCCAAATAAAATCGATACATTCATTTACTTTTGTGTAATACAAGTCCCTTCACGATTGTCTATCTAGTCTTGCCTTAGGATCAGTTTTAAGATGTGGACTTCTGGCCAAATCGATGTGCCACGACATGGTCGTACTATAATGCCAACGTGTATTTCGATCGAGGAAGTACCTCATCGCTCATGTACATGACCGAACTTCAACTCGGGACGACATGGTCGTGCCATACTCTATTTATGACTTTAACATATTCGAGACAGTGCTTCATCGAGGAGCAACTTATGTGAACTCGGCCGTGCCAAGACTTTTACTTAAACTCAAGTGCCTCTAGACCAATTCTTGTGCCAACGACGTCAAGGGGACGACTCGTACAGGTCGTGCCTCTAGACCTTACTTAGGCTTGTTCGTGCAACAAGATTGAGGTCGTGCCTCACAACATATCAAGACTTATCCATGCTACTACCTTGCGGTCTTCCTATTCGACTCATAAACCAACTTAGACAAGACTTGTCAAACCTAGTGTCAATTTCATGAACATCCCGACGCCAAGTATCGTGCCTAGCATGGTGCCTATGTTGCAGCCCAATCCTAGGCCCAGACATTGTGTTACCGACCGGACATGCATTCAAGTTCTAGACTCAATCTAAAGGCATACACGCGATTTGTCGCTATTCTGCCGACCCATCTATATCAGTGGTCACTAGCAATGTCAAGCTATCTTGGATACAGCTCGAAGATATCAGCTCGTCCCTCCACGGGTAGCTAGCCCCGGAAGCACCAAGTATCTCCCATACGGTTATCCAGCATCCTACCTTGAGCCGCCTCGCTCCTCCTGGGTCGACATAATCCCGACGCCCCAACGATCGCTCGAGAAGACTTCACCGTGTCGAAAAGTTATCCAATGACCATGCAGACTCAACTCGATCTATAAAATTCATCCTTAACCATGACCATGCTTTCCATCTTTCTATCGAGACTCCCAAGTAGCGGGACCGATCTCCTGTGATTGCTTATCCAGACTTATCGAGACTCCCAAGTAGCGGGACTGATCTAGTGAATTTCTTTATCGAGACTCCCAAGTAGCGGGATCGATCTCGTATGCAAGACTTATCGAGACTTAGCGAGACTCCCAAGTAGCGGGACCATCTCGCAAACGAGGCTTATCGAGACTTAGCGAGACTCCCAAGTAGCGGGACCGATTTTGCGTGATTCCTTATCAAGACTTAGCGAGACTCCCAAGTAGCAGGACCGATCTCGGCAACAACTAGTCACGTGGTCTTTCTTTGTCCGTAGCATGCTTTTCAATAAATCGACTGTGGCTCATGCCTTAGACAGACCTTGTTCTCTAGGCGACGCTATCACTTAAGTCATATACTTTATGTGACGAGCCTTGTTCTCAGGGACTACGCGACTTGACAACCGCAGATAGAGCGGGACAGTACTAGAAATGGCTTCGATCGACAGATATAACTTTGTCTATCTTATTTGCGCAATGACTTGATGAGCAAAGGCTACGCCAAGCGTCGCATCGAGGGAACGTGCCGTGCACGTGTTCGACTTGAACAACCAAGTTCTCGGGTGCCTAGACTTAAGCCAAAAGCCATACAAGACGACTTAACCCACGGGACATGCGAAGGCTATGCCAAGCCTTGGACGATGGGACCGTACATGCTTTATCAAGCATTCATGCGGGCGACGCCTATGACTTAGGCTAACTCGAGTATCGTGGAAAATTAGCAATTTAGGCCAACTTCCTTCTCCCAAGCCACGGGATGAAGGATCGAGTGTCATTTTAAAAGCACGCTGAGCCAATTTCTAAGCAGACCGTGGGACCATTTTTTATGTTCTAAGACATTCCAACCCGTCGAGATTATTCGCTTACCTATGTAGATGCGTCTCTTTTATTATCAAGCCTAACTTGTGCAAGTTGAAAACATACGAGTTATTAAGTGAAGGCTAAGATGAAGCAAGTTCACCAAAACTACCCTACCTTAGCGAGGAGTCGCCTCGACCGAGCGAGCCTTCGAGCAGCCATTGTAAGGCTAAGTCCTAACGCCGTCGGAGTTTTGATTCCTCCGATTGACTTTGCGGGACGGGGCACTACACGAGAAGATTACAAACTTCTGCTCGATGTATTTCAAACGTCATGTTGCTACGAATAAAACGAGGGCTCCGAGAAACGACGACGGATATCAAGAATCTAATGATGGAATACTTAAAGTATTCAATACGTCCGGAATACCTTCGGGGAAAATGAAGAAGAGATATTAGAATGACGAAGAGCTAAGGGCTGCTCAGTTGTATATATTACTTAATTGCGATGAGGATGAAGTGGAGAAGCTAAAGGGGTAAGTAATTAATGATGAGCTGGTTTACGTCATCTCAATATAATAGTATAAGCTAATATTATACTACTAATTAGCGGTTTATTCGTTGTTGTTTATCAGCACGTATAATGATGAGTTGAGGTCGGTTAGACCCTACCTAACAGGCGATAAATTAGAACAAGAAATGAGACATCATTTTCCTTCTTGGTTGCGCGAATATGTGAGCAGCTAAGTAATTACTGGTCTCTTATAATGCAACACGACAATAAATAACTTACTATCACTTCTTTGGTATTCAGGTAAATCGTCTAATTTTACCCAAGATTAAATTAATTAGAACTCTTGTCAAGGGACCAATTGTTGCCGTTAAAATATGGCCAAGTTACTGTGTGAATGGCTTTAGGTTTAAATCGACAAATGCTCCGATCAGAGACAGCTTCCTGGATCTTGATTCCTCAAAAACAGTTGTTTGTGTATAAAATCTTTGAACTATAAAGACGTTGATCCAGGAAATGATTTCTTTGGCATCATGCGAGAGATTGTGGAGTTGACATATAATTAAGGCAGAGAACCAGCATAGATTGTGTTGTTCAAGTGTGAATGGTTTGATCCGATTGAAAATCAAGGTTGGAAAATTGACAAGCACGGTCTTGTGGATATAAACTACAAGCGTAGATATCAAGGCTGCAAACTATTTGCCCTATCAACTCAGGCTCAGCTCATTTACTTTATAGCTTATCCGAGACGGGGAGCAACAAAGTCTAACTGGTGGGCAGTATGAAAGACTAAAGCTAGAGATACTTTTGATGTTGACGAAATGGCTTATCAGGAGGATGAGCTACCTCTTGTAACCAATATTATTGATGTAGACTTTACGGAAGTTACGCATCACACGACTAATGTAGAAGATGTAGAATTATCCGAATAGGAAGGCAAAGCCAACGAAGGCGAAGATAAAAGTGAAAATGAGGAGGTGGAGGAAGAGGAAGATGAGGTCGAGGAAGACGAACAAGATGCATGTTCTGAAGATGATTGAGAGAGATATACTTTTATTTTATTATTATGTAGAGTTGGTTATTATCTAGTTTTGGTTACTATCTGAACTTAGATGTTTCTTGTAAAATATACTATCTGGACTTAGATGGTTCTTGTAGAATGTACTATCTGAACTTAGATGTTTCTTGTAGAATATACTATCTGAACTTAGATATTTCTTGTAGAATATACTATATGGACTTAGATGTTTCTTATAAAATGTATCATCATATGTTGTCTTGGTTATTATCTTGTCTTTGTTGTACTTTCATATTTCTAGTCTCTTTTATTTGTTGTATCTCATCATATGTTATTATCAGGTATGACAGGTTATCGCGGATCGTTCCGATGTGGGGCACGGGGTTCTCCTTCGGTACCTCCTACTTGTACTGGCAGAGGACAGGGTACTCCTTCGGTACCTCCTATTGGTATCGGCTCCGGATCCTCGTCGCCCAGTACTCCTGTGTATCAGACAGTACCTCCGCCTGCCAGGATGCTACGTGGCATATCTCCTTAGATGAATAGTTTCAGGCCTGAGACTGCTCCCGAGTGTAGCATTCCTCATGCTGATACGATGATGGAGACAGATGAGCAGATGGAGGAGGCTGAGCCGACGGTCGACCAGTATCAGGCAGATGATACGTGCGCACCTCCGGAGGAGACGAGGATGGAGATCTGGGCCGACGGTACAAAGTAAGTATTTTGGTTTATTATTTTTTCCTGTGTTTATCATAAATTAACTTATCTTATGAATATAATATATCTGTATAGATATCGTCCCCTGTCGGTACAGAGGTGCCTAGGCCAGTTATTGAGGACTGATTATGGTGGTCTTTGGATAAACTACTCTGATGCTCCTGACGGGCCCACTAGTTTACGTGATTCAAGGTTAAAATATTTTTGCTTTTAACATGGATCATACAATTTTTGCATATTATATATAACTGATAAATATTTGGTTTGCACTCTTCTAGGATATATTTTTCTATCCACCACACCGGGCCAAGATGATCGAGGGGATGTTTCCTTCCGTCGCTACTAAGCTGATCCGCGACTCTATTGATGATCAGAAGAAACGTGATCGTGCCGGAAAGCCGATCCAAGGTTGGATCACCCCTGATCAGTGGACTGCAATGAAGGCTCGATTCGACGAGCCAAGGTACAAGAAAAAGTCTGAGAAGGCCAAGGCGGCTAGGAAGTAGGGATCAAAGTGATACGGCAGGTCGATTTCGATGACGAAATATTTCTGTCGTCTGGTATATCTTTTTATTTCAGAAATATTATTTTAATGTAAGTCCGATAAATTAGTAAAATATTATATATTTAATTACAGGTAAAGAGGGGTGGTGGCGCCAATATGGTAATTGTCTTCCTGGCCACACATCGGAAGGACGGAAAGCTTATTGACGAGAGGGCAGAACAGGCCTATGTAAGTATTACAATTCTATTTATTATTTTTAGTACTTCGTGTTAGTTTTGATATAACCTAATAAATATGCATGCAAATAAATATTCATGTATTTAGTAATAATAAGTACATTAGACATTAGAAGTTATAGAGTATTCATGCTTTCTAGGTCGAGTTTCAATGGCTTAAGGAGCAGTTGGCTGCTAGTGCAACTGCTGCGGGAGAGGCTGGTACTTTCTCGCAGCCCACTCCAGCTCCGTCGGAGGATGAGCTGTGGGTGACCGTCGCTGGTGGTCTCTACAGGGGTACGTACTACGGTACGGAATCCTATGGCGCCCTAGTTGCGACACAGTCCTCTAGGATCTCCTCTGCTAGTGTGTATGGCCTACAGCCTTCCCAGGAGTCTGCCCGAGTCCAACAGATGGTGGAGTCTGTCCGTGATGAGATTCTATGACAGATCCAGGAGCAGTACCAAACAGATGATGTTGTGCTCATAGCACGATTGGATACGCTCGACCGCAGCATTATGGAGCTCAGGGATATGACTGAGAGGACATAGCGGGGTGTCACTGATCTTAGAGCATCGACAGAGTGCAGCATGACGGATCTGCAGGCATCACAGTTGTCCATTGGAGAGAAGCTGACGTTGATGCAGGATTCGATGGTTGATAGCAGTACGAGGCTGTTATCTACCATTGATTCCTACCACCAGCGACTAGCAGCGTTGGAGCGTTATTGTCCTTCGGGTGCGCCTTCATCGTCGTCGACTTCGCTGGCGTCACTACCTCCGACTCCACCGACGTCACTACCTTCTTCATCGGTGACGATTTTACGGGAGGAGTACGAGATGTTCCTATCCTTGAGGCACGGCGGTGCCCCTCCTCCTCCAGATCTGCAGTAGTCCAAGTTAGGACAGTTTTATGAGATTGTAGTATTTTTTAGTGTTTGTTTATGTTGATTATTTGTTTGTGTAGACTTTTACTATTGGTTGTGGATTCATATGGGTATACTATTGTGATCTACCAGTGTAGACTTTGGATTTATGTGTTTGTGTGGATTCATATGGATTTATGTGGATATAGTATTTGTTTGTGTAGACTTTGGATGTAGACTTTTACTGTTGTTTGTTTACTGTGATTATTTTTTAGTGTTTGTTCCTATCATATGTTGGTTGTAGACTTTTACTCTTTTTTGCGTTGATTGTTATACTATTGTGATGTACCGGTGTTGAGTGTTCCACCGAAGGGTCGGCGAGCCCAGAAAGAAAATATGCTTGTGGTTTTTTGTTATTTATTGAACTGCGGGTAGAAAATGTGATCCTGTGGATATTCTAAAATTTATTAATTTTTTATTATGGTTGAAATTTAGCGACGTTTGCCGCCGTTTAGCGACGCAGCTGAACGTCGGTAAACGTCGGTAAGTCACCAGGTATACCGACGCTTACCGACGTATAGTCACGTCGGTAAGCGTCAGTAAACGTCGGTAAACGTCCCATGATTTTCCTCATCTACAGAGTCGGTGAACGTCGGTAAGTACTAGATATACGTCGCTAAATGTTGCAGGATTTACTGACGTTGGCCGACATTTCAAACGTCGCCATATTCCCGACGGTGCGCCGGTGAACGTCGGTAAATGTTCAAGAATTACCGACGTTTTCTTACGTCGGTAAGCGTCGGTAAGAGCGACGATTACCGACATTTTGCCTGTTAGCGACATGGATTTTCGCGACCACAGAAAAACGTTGCTAAATACGTCGGTAAACAATTTTAGCAATGTTTTTTCCATTTTAGCGACATTTTTGGGCATCGCTAATATGACTTATTCTGGTAGTGTATGTCAAAAAATTGGTTGAACAAGACTTACCATAGGATGGCTTTACTGAACGACTCGGACCGCTTGGATTAAGTGTTGTAAGTGCGAATAGGAGAAATCTATGCTCGAAGTTTAGAAATCAGAGTAATACGAGCTTGGGTTGAAAACGTCGGTAAGTGCTGAACGACTCGGACCCCTTTGACCTTAGAATTGTAGGGTATATTATTGTTTGGGAACTATGATTCCAATTCTGACGATTGAATTTAGACTAGAAAGAGATGGCCTAATGGTTAGGCAAGACGTCCATGTTTCAAGAGTTAGTGTCGTACGATTGATCTTGAGGATTTATATGATTGAATAACTGTATTGGTGGATAGAATGATTCAAATTATGAGGACACCACTCGTGAGTCTTGGCTGAAATGCATATATTTCATGGACGCTTGAATATGTGCATGATTCATCTCGAGTGGTAATGACGGATTCTCTATCACGAGGCTTGGCTAACATGCATGTATTTTAGGGACGCCTAGAATATGTGCATGATCCAACTAAGTGATACGTTGAATTCAAATGAGACTGTAGGAACTGAACGGTACCAAGGATTTTGAAATTGTGTCTTAAGGTGTCACTCCCCGATCCCGATATACATATTCTTTCATGAATTCTGTACATGGTATCTCGTATTTAGCATGTGCATAATTCTATTTATTATTATTTAATGGTTGCATGTAGCTTTTAAGCACGTCATTAGTGGAAGGGTTAGAGCATGTTTAGATATTAGGGTTTTCTTAAGCCAACCCAACCCTTATTTATATTCTCTTCCTCACTCTCTCTCCTCATTCACTCCTCTATTTGTTTCCATCAACCACTATCTTTAGGCAAGTACAACTTGCTCAAAAGTGAAAATTTGTGCATTTTTTATTCTTGATTTTTTTCCTTTGATATTATTTGTCTATATTGTTCTTCTCTTCATTCTCTACAAGTTTAGTTCTTAGAGTTTTTGATTCTAATGACTAGTTTTGTATAGATCTAAGTTTTTAAAACTAGGATTTTATGTATTTACATGATTTTGATATATCATATTTGGTTATTTTTGAAAACTAATGGTCCTAGGTTGTAGAAAATTTGATTCTATACAATTTTGACCTTTAAAAAGTTAGATTTTTGACTTGTTTTGAGGAAGTTATGGCCAAAACAATATTTAGACATTTTCTATTTCATCTGACCTGGTTTTAGCAGGGATGATGAATAGTGCTGCATAGTACCGAGCCGTATATGGGAGTGTCGCATAGTGCCGCATAGTGTCTGAGCCGCATATGGAAGTGCTGTATAGTGCCGTATAGTGTTCAAGCCGTATATGGGAGTGCTACATAGTGCCAAGCCGCATATGGGAGTGCCGCATAGTGTCCGAGCCGTATATGGAAGTGCTTTATAGTGCCGCATAGTATCCGAGCCGCATATGAGAGTGCTACATAGTGCCGTATAGTGTCGAGCCGTATATGGAAGTGACGTATAGTGCCGCATAGTATCCGAGCCGTATATGGGAGTGCCGAATAGTGTCGCATAGGGCCACAAGTGTCCGAGCCGTATATGGGAGTGTCGCATAGTGCCGTATAGTGCCGTATAGTGTCCGATCTGCATATGGGAGTGTTGTATAGTGCCGCATAGTGTCGAGGCGCATATGGAAGTGCCGCATAGAACTGTATAGTGTCCGAGCCGCATATACGAGTACCGCATAGTACCGTATAGTGCTGCATAGTATTTGAGCCGCATATGGGAGTGCCGCATAGTGCCGCAGAAGGCTGCATAGTGCCGCATAGTGCCTATTTTGGCTGTTTTTGGCTATTTTAAGTCCTATTTGACTGAATTGTGGCCAGAATTTCTCCAAACTCCCAACATGAAAGTTATAGATCTTTGTTTTGGCTTCAAGAATCTTCATGTCTCACTTTAACCAGAATTCATGTCACTTTGGCACCTTGTGCACCTTGCTCCTTGTGCACCTATTACCTTATACATTGCCCGTGCGCCGTTAGGGCCACTTCATGACTTGCGAGCACTTCATACCCTAAGTGCATAGTGCCTTCTTCTTCTATTTCCTCTTGTGTCTTGGTCCTCATTCCTGATCTGACTCCTATGCGTATGCTGGATAACCCTATATATGTACCAAGGTACAATCTATGTGAGCACCGATGTGCTATCCTAAGTGCCAAGTGTTCCTATGTGATACCTGTCAGTACCTCCAAAAGTTTAGCATTTACATAGAGATTGGTCAGTAGCAATGATGTGGTATGTGTTGTGTGTTGCATTACACCAAGAAGGGGGTACATATGTATAACTCTATGAGCCAGTACGGATCCCTTCTTGGGGTACTCGTATAATGTACGACATCTAGGGGAGTGAGCATGTGACCACGACATGTGAACTCCGAGGATAACCTAGGGAATAAGTACGCAACTAACTTGGTAGATGCATTGGGTGAAAAGAATTCCGAGATCGTGCCATACTAGCCACCCCAGGTCCAGTCCTGACGTGTCGGGTTGGCAGCCACGGATATGGTTTCTCTCGCCTATAGCGGATGGCTATGTCCGACTTCTACGAGCTATGTGTTATATGTTTTAGCGCGGTAGCCCTCCGGGGGACCGGTGCGTAATCAATGTGCTATATGTCTTATGGTTTGGCTAGCCCTGCTGGGTTGACACGATCTGAGGATTCCTTTTAATCGGTATCGCGGGGATAACTCCGCCAAATATAGAAAGCCGCATGAATGAATGGCCGCTTGAAAAATGACTTGACTGTGCCTTGTAACTTCCGTTAGTAGCCGAGGGACATGGACTGTCATGGTGCGTGGTCTAACCCATGTCCTTGTTTGGTTGTTGGGTTGGACTATCGTGTTAGGACAGGCTGTGGACCGAGGTTACGACCGAAAGCTTTTATTATTACTAGTATTATTATTTTGTGCTTGGGTTTTATCTCACTCTTTTGTGCTCCCTTATGATACTTGCTATTCGGGGCTGACCCCGCTGGTTTTGTTTGGCCAGATCTCGTAGAAGCGCCTGAGGATCCAAACTTCCTCCCCGACGTCAATGGTGCATACTAGGAGCATGGCTGGCGGAGGACTCGAGTGGGTTTCTTCTCCACCACTCTAGTATCTTTACTTATGTTCTTGCGTTTAGCCACCGGCACCTGTTTAGCCGGCTAATCTGGATATTTTGTTTTCGCATAATTTGTAATTAAATCAGACTACAGCTGAATACCTATGACTCTCTGGGCTAGCTAACTTATAAAGCTAGATCCCCATGATCATTTTGATGAAGGGTCAGGGACGCCTTACCGCTTTATCTCATATGTTCATTAATTGATTTTTTTGCTTTGAATGATTGAGACATAGATCCTCTGTGAGACCATATGAGACTTGAATGAATGTAGCATGCACCCCTTGTCTCTTGACAACCACGATCACCGTATGACGTTGTATACCTCATATGGAGTAGTTGGCCTAGTTCGTCTCCGTATTTTGGTACTGAACATGACAAGGTTTTATTGGTGGCCCATACAGATCTGATTTTCTGACTTGTGGGGTGTTATTATTATAGGAGTCTCAATTAAAACTTGTTCCCTTTGAATCTCTTGCCTCGATTTCTCTTCCCTCACCTTGATTGATAACTTGAATTGCATCCTCGAATCTTCCTCGTCCTGTTATTTGATATCATGTATCTTTTCTTATATGGGTGCTTCGCTCTTAGTAGCTGGTGAGGCCAACATAGAGGAATGTCTAGAAGAGCATGGCTAGACAGGGCAACAGCCGAAAAGAATACCTTCTCCTGACCAGATCCGAGTGGAAGTGATATCAGAGCCAGTGGAACCGTAGGTTCTAGAAACTCCTGCACCCCCAGCGGTACCGGCAGCGACGACAGTGCCTGATGCTGCAGCACTCCTGGAGGTCATCCGGGGTTTCCTGTCCACTTAGCAGCGTCAGGTGGCAGCCCATCAACAACAGCAGACCCAGCAGCAGGAACAAAATGTGCTACTGAATCCGGGTTTACAATTAGCCCTTGAGAGAAGTATCAGAAATAATTCGGAAGCATCGGGGAGGTTTTGTCGACTTAACCCGAGATACTTTGACGGCACGGAGGATGCCATCATGGCGGATGCTTGGCTTCAGGATATCGAGGCCATATTGACTGCAGCAAAGGTTCCAGCAGAAGAAAAAGTTGACCAGGTCAGACTGTTACTTCAGGATCTCGCCCGTGACTGGTGGGCATCGAAAGAGGTTGGAATGAGGCGTCCTGTTCCTTGGGATAGCTTCAGTACCAGATTCAAGGCTATGTACTTTGGCGTGGTAGCACAATATGAGCTACAACAGAGGTTTATCAGTCTCAAGTAGACTGGTAAGATGGTGGATGGATATACAGCGGAGTTCTGTAGACTGAGTCGGTTTGCGCCAACAATGGTGGCTACAGAGCCAGAGAAGGCGATGAGATTCCAGCAAGGACTTCATTTGGAGATTCTACAGCTAGTAGAAGGGCACGACTATCAGACTTTTGATACCGTTTTAACGGCTGCTCGGAGGCATGAACTCACCCAACAAAGGTTGGTGACAAGACATGGGGGCCAGAAGAGGTCCCATCCCCAGAGTAGGGGCAGAGGAGCAGTGCAGTGAACATGGGCGCTAGCACCTAACATCCGTATTAATGAGTCAGGAGTGCCGCGGAGGACGACGATGTCAGAGATAACAGCACCAGTCCGACGTCAGCAGCAGAGGAACCAGCAGCAGCGCCAGGGGGCGCCCATTGGATGTACTTACTGCGGTAAGGGAGGGCACACTAGGGATGTGTGTCATTCAGCTAACGGATTGTGCATGAGGTGTGGCAGTCCGGACCACAGGATGTCGCAGTCAGAGTTGGACAAGTTGCACCAGCATGAAGAAGAACTGAAGGCAAAGCAGTTTATCCGAGACAGCGAATCGCCCTGGGCAGCACCGATAATTTTAGTACCCAAGAAGGATGGATCGACGCGAATATGCATTGATTATCGACAGTTGAATACAGTAACAGTGAAGAACAAGTATCCGTTACCAAGGATTGATGACTTGTTTGATCAATTGAGTACGGCCTGCGTCTTCTCTAAGATTGATCTTTAATCTGGATATTATCAAGTGAGGGTCCGGGAGCAGGACATACCTAAGACAACATTTAGATCGCGGTATGGGCATTATGAGTTTCTAGTGATGCCATTTGGACTGACTAATGCCCCAGTCGTATTCATGGATTTGATGAACCGCATCTTTCTACCCTATTTGGATAAGTTTATAGTAGTGTTTATAGATGACATCCTCATTTATTCCTGTAGTGAAGAAGAACATGAGAAACATCTTCGGACAGTTTTGCAGACCTTGAGAGGGCATCAACTTTAAGCGAAGCTTAGTAATGTGAGTTTTGGTTGGATCGTATTTCGTTCCTGGGACACATTATTTCTGGAGCAGGAGTGTCAGTAGATCCGAAGAAGGTTGAGGCAGTAGAGAATTGGCCAGTTCCGGAGATGGTAGCAGAAGTGCGCAGTTTTTCAGGATTGGCGGGTTATTACCGGAGGTTCGTGGTAGATTTTGCCAGGATTTTGGCACCCTTGACGCGTTTGACGGATAAGGATGTAGAGTTTATTTGGTCAGCAGAATGCCAGACATCATTTGAAGAGTTGAAGAAGAGATTAGTCTCAGCCCCGATCTTGACACTTCCAATAGGATCAGGAGGGTTTACATTGTATTGTGACGCATCCGGAAAGGGACTTGGGTGTGTATTGATGCAGCATGGTAAGGTGATAGCATATGCATCTCGACAGCTTCGGGACCATGAGAAGAACTATCCGACCCACGACCTGGAATTAGTAGTAGTAGTGTTCTCGCTTAAGTTATGGAGGCACTATTTATATGGGGATCGAGTGGAGACTTACACTGATCATAAGGGCTTAAAGTATGTATTTACCCAGATGGACCTGAACATGAGACAGAGAAGATGGTTGGAATTACTGAAGGACTTTGATGTAAATCTTCAGTATCATCCAGGCAAGACGAATGTGGTAGCAGATGCCTTGAGCAGGAGAGGTGGTACATTTATTTTAACCTCGCAGAGGCATATTTTTGAAGACCTTCGGGAAATGGGAATTGAAGTAATCTTGCCACAAGATACAGGAGTCATGGCCAGTTTGTAAATTCAGTCTACTTTAGTAGAGAGGATCAGAGCAGCCCAGGCAGAGGATCCGCGGATCCAGAAGCTTCGATCAGAGTGTGAGTCAGGTCTCATGAAGGAGTTAGTAATCCATGAGGATGGTACACTTAGGTTCGGAAATCGTCTTTGTGTACCAGGTGGAGACCTTCGACAAGAAGTTATGTCAGAGGCTCATAGTTCTTCTTATTCCATTCATTCCGGAGGCACAAAGATGTACCAAGATATAAAGCAACACTTTTGGTGGAATGGCATGAAGAGGGAGATAGCGAGGTTTGTATCCAGATGTTTGGTATGTCAGCAAGTGAAGACAGAGCAGCAGAGACCAGCAGGATTGTTATAGTCGCTTCCTATTTCGTAGTGGAAGTGGAAGCACATCACGATGGACTTTGTGACCGGTTTACCTAGATCTCCGATTGGTCGAAACGCAGTTTGGGTAATCGTGTATCGGCTCGCAAAGGTTGCACATTTTCTTCCTTTCAGAGTAGGGCAGTCTACTGAGCAACTTGCAGAAATATATATGAAGCATATCGTGAGGCAACATGGTGTTCTAGTCAGCATAGTATCAGATCGACACACGCGGTTCACCTCTCACTTTTGACGGAGTTTGCATCAAAGTTTGGGTACCAAGTTGAGGTTCAGTACAACCTACCGTCCGCAGACGGACGGACAATCAGAGAGAACCATTCAAACCTTGGAAGATATGTTACGGGCTTGTACTTTAGACTTCGGCGAAACTTGGAAAGATCATCTTCATTTAGTAGAGTTCTCTTACAATAATAGTTATCAGGCAAGTATACAGATGGCACCATTTGAAGCATTATACGGAAGGAAGTACAGGTCCCCTCTAGTATGGGACGATGTGGGAGAACAAAAGTTATTGGGACCAGAGATGATCACGCAGACAGTGGAGACAGTCAAGTTGATCAGAGAGCGGCTTCGAGTCGCATAGGACAGACACAGACACTGGGCGGATCAATATCGTATGCCTCTAGAGTTTGGTGTTGGTGACCAAGTTTTTCTGCAGATTTTTCCTACTTGAGGTTTCATTAGATTTGGAACCCGAGGAAAGCTTAGTCCAAGATTTGTTGGTCTTTTTGAGATTCTCGCTCGGGTAGGCGATGTTACTTATCGGCTTGCCCTTCCTCCCTCGCTATCTGGCGTACATGATGTGTTTCATGTATCTCAGTTATGTGGGTATGTCCCGGATCCGAGTCATGTCCTCGACCATTCAGAGTTAGTCGTTGGTACCGACCTAACTTACGAGGAACAACCCGTGTCTATTTTGGACCGGTAAGAGAAGGTGGTCAAGAACCAGACTGTTAGCCTTGTTCGTGTCGCTTGGGGCCATCACTCTTCGGAAGAGTCAACCTGGGAGCGAGAAGACGAGATTAGATCTCGGTATCCGCACTTGTTCGACTCAAAAGGTATGTTTCTCCTTATGCCTTGGTAATCTGTTTACATGCTTATTTTGCACCATTTTAAAATATATGATCAATGACTGCTAATGGTAGGTTAATTGCGTAGATTGTAATTACACCTTGCTTGCCTGGATTCCTCTGTCATTATCTTGGCTGAAATTCCGAGGACGAAATTTTTCTTAGGAGGATAGAGATGTCACTCCCCGATCCTGATATACGTATTCTTTTATGAATTCTGTACATGGTATCCCGTATTTAGCATGTGCATAATTCTATTTATTATTATTTAATGGTTGCATGTAGCTTTTAAGTATGTCACCAGTGGAAGGGTTAGAGCATGTTTAGAGATTAGGGTTTTCTTAAGCCAACCTAACCCTTATTTAAATTCTCTTCCTCACTCTCTCTCCTCATTCACTCCTCCATTTATTTTTCTCAACCACCATCTTTAGGCAAGTAGAACTTGCTCAAAAGTGGAGATTTGTGTATTTTTCATTCTTGATTTTTTTCGTTTGATATTATTTGTCTATATTGTTCTTCTCTTTATTCTCTACAAGTTTAGTTCTTGAAGTTTTTGATTCTAATGGCTAGTTTTGTGTATATCTAAGTTTTTAAAACTAGGATTTTATGTATTTACATGATTTTGATCTATCAAACTTGGTTATTTTCGAAAACTAATGGTCCTAGGTTGTAGAAAATTTGAGATTTTACACACTTTTGACCTTTGAAAAGTTAGATTTTGACTTGTTTTGAGGAAGTTATGGCCAAAATAATATTTGGACATTTTTTATGCCATCTGCCCTGGTTTTGGCAGGGACGATAAATAGTGCCGCATAGTGCAAAGTCGCATATGGGAGTGCCGCATAGTGTCCGAGCCACATATATGAGTGCTGCATAGTGCCGCATAGTGTCCGAGCCGCATATGAGAGTGCTGTATAGTGCCGAGCCACATATGGGAGTGCCACATAGTGCTGTATATTGTTCGAGCCACATATGGGAGTGCTGCATAGTGCCGCATAGTGTCCAAACCGTATATGGAAGTGTTGTATAGTGTCACATAGTGCCGAGCCGCATATTGGAGTACCGTATAGTTTTTGAGCAGTATATGGGAGTGTCGCATAGTGCCGTACAGTGCCGCATAGTATCTGAGCCACATATGGGAGTGTCGCATAGTACCGCATAGTGTCGCATAGTACCGCATAGTATCCGAGCCACATATGGGAGTGCTACATAGTGTCGTATAGTGCCGAGCCGCATAGAGGAGTGCTGCATAGTGTTGTATAGTATCCGAGCCGCATATAGGAGTGCCGCATAGTACCGCATAGTGTCCGAGCCGTATATGGGAGTGCCGCATAGTGCCGTATAGTGCCTATTTTGGCTGTTTTGGGCTATTTTATGTCCTATTTGGCTGAATTGTGGCCAGAATTTCTTCAAACTCTCAACATAAAAGTTGTAGATCTTTGTCTTGGCTTCAAGAATCTTCATGTCTCACTTTAACCAGAATTCATGTGTGGCTTTGGCACCTTGTGCACCTTGCTCCTTGTGCACCTTTTACTTTACACATTGCCCGTACGCCGTTAGGGCCACTTCATGACTTGCGAGCACTTCATACCCTAAGTGCATAGTGCCTTCTTGTTCTATTTTCTCTTGTGTCTTGGTCCTCATTCCTGATCTGACTCCTATGCGCATGCTGGATAACCCTATGTGTGTACTAAGGTACAATCTATGTGAGCACCGATGTGCTATCATAAGTGCTAAGTATTCCTATGTGATACCTGTCAGTACCTCTAAGAGTTCAGCATTTACATAGCGATTGGTCAGTAATAATGAGGTGGTATGTGTTGTGTGTTGCATTACACCAAGAAGGGGATACATATGTATAACTCTATGAGCCACTACGGATCCTGTCTTGGGGTACTCGTACAATGTACGACATCTAGGGAAGTGAGCATATGACCACGACATGTGAACTTCGAGGATAACCTAGGGAATAACTAGGCAACTAACTTGGTAAATGTATTGGGTGGGAAGAATCCCAAGATCGTGCCATACTAGCCACCCTAGGCCCAGTCCTGACATATCGGGTTGGCCGCCACGGATATGGTTTCTCTCGCCTATAGCGGATGGCTATATCCGACTCCTACGAGCTATGTGTTATATGTTTTAGCGCGGTAGCCCTCCTAGGGACCGGTGCATAATCAATGTGCTATACGTCTTATGGTTTGGATAGCCCTGCTGGGTTAACACGATCTGAAGATTCCTTTTAATCAGTATCGCAGGGATAAATCCGCCAAATATAGAAAGCCGTATGAATGAATGACCGCTTGAAAAATGACTTGACTGTGCCTTGTAACTTCCGTTAGTAGCCGAGGGACATGGACTGTTATGGTGCGTGGTCCAACCCATGTCCTTGTTTGGTTGTTGGGTTGGGCTATCGTGCTAGGACAGACTGTGGACCGAGGTTACGACCGAAAGCTTTTATTATTACTAGTATTATTATTTTGTGCTTGGGTTTTATCTCACTCTTTTGTGCTCCCTTGTGGTACTTGCTATTCGGGGATGACCCCGCTGGTTTTGTTTGGCCAGATCTCGTAGAAGCGCCTGAGGATCCAAACTTCCTCTCCGACGTCAATGGTGCATACTAGGAGCATGGCTGGCGGGGGACTCGAGTGGGTTTCTTCTCCACCACTCTAGTATCTTTACTTATGTTCTGGCGTTTAGCCACCGGCACCTGTTTAGCCGGCTAATCTGGATATTTTGTCTTTGCATATTTTGTAATTAAATCAGACTGCAGTTGAATACAATTATGTACCTATGACTCTCTGGGCTAGCTAACTTATAAAGCTAGATCCCCATGATCATTTTGATGAAGCGTTAGGGATGCCTTACTGCTTTATATCATATGTTCATTAATTGATATTTTCTTGCTTTGAATGATTGAGACATAGATCCTATGTGAGACCATAGGAGACTTGAATGTAGCATGCACCCCCTTGTCTCTTGACAGCCACGATCGCCGTATGACGTTGTATACCTCATATGGAGTAGCTGGCCTAGTCTGTCTCCGTATTTCGGTACTGGAGCGTGACACAAGGAAAAGATTGATGGTAGTGCGATCGTTGGATTCAAACAAACTTGAATGTCGATTGAATGAATGGTTTATCCTAGAACTAAGTTACCCGTGTGCGCGATAAGTATAAGTTGTCCCCAGTTGAGATATAGTTGTTCGTGTCGAAAGATAACTAAATCACGAGCGTGGCTCGGGTTGAAGAAACGCATAGGACGAATGCCTGCGAGAATCGTTGGATGTTGAATCAAGTTATAAGTCGATTAATGTACTCAGTTAGTTTCGAAGAAGAAACTTTTTTTGAGTGGTGTATAATGTAATGCCACGTTCTGCTCAGTCAATCGAAGGAATCGAAATGCCAACGACATTCAGACTCAGCCATGCAACGGCTGCTTGAAGACCCGCTCGGTCGAGGCAACTCCTCGCTCAGGTGGGTGGCTTCGGTGAACTTACCTCAGCTTGGCCTTCACACTAATAAAACAAAAGTTTTCAAATGCACTAGTAGGCTTGATAATAAAAGAGACAAATCCACATAGCTAAGGAAATAATTCCAACTTGGGTCGAACTGAGTTAGAACATGAAAAAAGGTCCTACGGTTGGCTTAGAAGTGTTGCATGTCATGCTTTCAAAATGACACTCGGTCCTTCGTCTCGTGGCTTGGGAGAAGGAAAGTTGGTCTCTGTGCCACAAGGCTATGAACTTAACCTAAGTCATAGGCATCGCACGTATATATGCTTGATAAAGCAAGCACGGTCCCATCGTTCAAGGCTTGGCATTGCCTTTGCTCGTCCCACGGGTTAAGTTGTATCGCATTGCTTGTGGCATAAGTCTTAGCACCCAAGGAACTTGGTTGTTTTAAGTCGAACACGTACACGGTATGTTCTCACGATGTAAGGCTTGACGCAACCTTTGCTCGTCAAGTTGTTGCACGATTAAAGTTAGGCAAAGTAATGTTACGCTATTGAAGTCATTCTAGCACTGTCCTACGATTTCTACAGTTATCATAGCCACATGGTTCCATAATCTTAAGGCTCATCATATGGAGTATGATTTGAGCGGCAGCGTCGTATAGAATGCAAGTTTGTTTAAGGCATGAGCCACGGTTGGTTCAGTAAAAAGTTAGCAACGATCTATGGCACCTAAAGAGCACGTTTTGTTCAAGTTAAGCGGGAAGGCTATGTAATAGTCGTTTCCTGGATTTCAAAGAATGGAAAGTTCAAACGATGGTTTATCGCCGAGGCGGTCCCTCATTTGGGTGTCTCATGGTTCCAATGCATATTTTGCATGATATGGTTTCAAGCACAATTTGATAAAGAGTATGGTTTGAGTCGTTCCACATATTAGGCCATGCATTACGTGAGTCTAGATGAAGTCTCATAGGTGCATGGTCATGGACAACTTATCGACAAGGGTGATGTTTCTTTGGATCGACAACCAGGCCCAAGAGATCGATCCGGCCATGGAGGAAACTCGGTATAGCTGATGCTGGGTAGGCACCTAGGGATTCGGTAGATTGTTATTGGGGCTAGCTACCTGTATTGACTAACCCATCCTATTCCTAGCTATGTCCATGATGGCTAGTAAATGCCAGTGACCTTTTAGATAGGTAAGTTGGCGTAATGAGTGGCTATCCGCATGCACAATGTCGGTCGAATCAAAGAAAGTGTAAACACGGCACAAACTGAGTTAAGAAAAGATATGTACGGTTGTAACACTAGTATGAGGCCTAATATTTAGCTATATCAAGGATACGTGCTTCGAAACGAGTCGGGGCATCGAGTATTAAGTTGTTCGCACAGAGTTGCATAAGTCAGATTTGAGTCATTAAGAGTTGAGTTAAGAAGGGCCATAAGGCGAGTTTGATCAAGAAATATTGATTTGTAAGGCACAACCTTGATATATTCATGCACGGCCACGTTGTCACGGCACAAGTATAGGCAAGACTAAGTAGGGAAGCATTGTCTCAAGTATATTGAAGCACGAATAGAGTTTATGGCATGACCAAGTTGCTGCGTTCCAAATATGGGCCGATAGGCAAGCGCGAGTCGATAAGTTGACGTCGTTGACACATGAATAGTCTAGAGGCAAGGTTTAAGTAAGTTGTTGGTGCAGGGCACGATGATGGTCTAGAGACACAAAATAGGCCAAGAGTTTATGTCCTAAAATTAATCCTAAGGCAAGAATAGAAAGAATCATGAAGGGATTATGTTGCACAAAGTAAATGAACGTGTTGGTTTTGTATGGGTAGGCGAGGAGCTCACTCCACCAGTACAGTTAAGTACTGACACCCACATAGTATTTATGTGCAGGCACAGGTAGAAGCTCATTGGTGCGGAGCTCGCTTGGATGCGTCGAGGCATGGAGTTCCTTGGCGTTTTGAGGCATGCACTGCATTGAAGACTGGACTTATACGGGACATAATATATGCACATCGCCTATCCGAAGCTTCTGCTGGCCTACTCAAATTGTATTGAGAGATGAGAAAGAGCAAAGAGACTTGTAATGTAAGAGGAGTGAACTTGAGTGATTGTAATCTTGGCCTACCGCCACATTGTAATCTTAGTTTCAATATCAATAAAGTGCATTTTAAATGACTTGTGTTTTGCTTAAAATTTTCTCTGCTATTATTCAATGTTTCTGCTTTGGACTTCTGTGCGACGACCCCATCGCTTAGCCCAAATCGGCCGTTATGAAACCTGTCTTGCGTAAAAGCAATCTAGGCTCACACGACATCACGCCTTAGCGAGGACGATCGCTCCTATGGGAGCGGGGCGTGACAATAACGGTGATTACAACGAATTGGAATTCATACGAAAGGAAGATAGTACTTGTCTAAAATGTAAGACGAGTTATGCAAGGTGATTTTTATGTAAACATAATTAAGGATGTTGAAATGCGTCGAGGAATCTGAGAATGGATTGATATATTACTTGGATGAAAATGAAAGTGTCTTGATTGTTTCGATGATAACCATAACATTGACGTTCTTGTCTTGTGCGAGAGCAACTCCAGCCTCGCACATACGTTACGCCATATTAGGACGACTGTGAGAGCGCTGGCATGGTAATTCATGTCCAGCGAAAATGATCGAACTTGTAGGAGATCAGGACGTGTCAATTAGATTTTTGAATTGTGATTTGATGCGAAGGTGAATGCAGAGATTGTTACGATGAGCATAGAGTGTGTCAGATATTAAATGTGATAGATAGACTCGTACTCGAGGTGAATAAATGTTACATGGTTAGCGATATTGTTAATTGTAGTGCATGAGTGTTTGGATGGTAGCGGCGCATCGGTTGCGCGAGTAGGATGAGGCATCGTGGATTGAAGGATTATGTCGGATTGCGTTAAGTCCCATAGGAATTGTCAAAAATTAATTTGGCACCGGGATAGGATATAGCATGGTTCATAGTAACTCTCTCTCGTTGATGATCTTCAATTATCGAGTATAGCTTCGGGGTAGCTGACCCTAGAAGACTTGACCGCCAAATCAAAGTAAAATATTGAAGTCCCATAGGATGACTCAATGAAGTCGCATAAGGAATTACGTCGGTGATAAATGATGATGTAGTGCGTGTTGAGGATAAGTCTAGGCAACTGAATATGTTTTTAAGAATTGATGAAACAGCCTTGGTCTGGATTGATAGGGATGGACTTTGACGATTGATCAAATAAGTACTCAAGTAGTTTGCTAGCCGATGATCAGATAGATGTTGATGAACGTACTTAGCATATCGATGCTAATAGGCGATAAAGAGAATCATGTTGTGTATGGAAGCGAGAATAGGGAAACGATCCTAGAGATTGTGTCATAGATCTTGACTTATTTAATGGTTAGACTTTTACATGTCAAGTAAACGATCTGTGTTGCAAAATAAACTAGTTGGGATGATTTAAAATTTTAGATAAAAGGATTTGTATTAGATCGAGAATCGAAGATGAATGTATTGTAAGAGACCTTAGGTCGAAAATATTGTTGCCTTTGAGCATCGTAGACTCATGTTGACCTTTTGTGTCGGAAGAGATTAAGTATGATGTCTGAATAAGTTACCTAGTGGGGGTAGTCACAAACACGATGCATAGATAGTTTCGAGAACGTGAATCATATCGGATTAGTTACGTGTTAAGCATAGTACAAATTGTAGCCGAAGAAAATTTAGACATGTTGGACTTAGTCCATGTCGTTGAGGCAAAATTTTACGAATGATTAGATAAAGGTCTTGAGTTATTGTAATCCCCCTAGAAATTTTATGATTTTTTTAAATTATTTTAGATTTATAGTATTTTGCGGTAAATTATTAAATAGCCTTTTTAATTTAGTTATATGAGTAGTGGATACCAAGATATAGCAAGAGACTGTTATTCTATATGGTAGTGCATATGTATTATTTTTGTGGTACAAAAACCTTTACTAAACTATATTAGAAATGTTGTAGGATTTTGTTATATTATTTATTTAGCTATATAATAATTTGCAGTATTTAAGGGTTGGTGTTTGGATTAATAATTGGGTTCATAATCTTGTTGTAGACATACAAGGTAAGATTTTACCAAATAAGTATTTAAATATTTTAAAATATTTTTAGAGAATTTAGAGATTTATTTTATAATTTAGCTATATATATATATATATATATATATATAAAAGAATCGGAAATATATATATAAAAAAAAAAAAAAAAGATATATATATATATATATATATATATATATATTAGAATCGGAATAAGAAAAGAAAAAAAAGAAAAAAAAAAGAGATATGCTGACATCATGCTGACGTCAGCACTGTTCAGATGAACAGTGCTTCGTTCAGCAGCCCGAGCCGGCTGTTCCCATATAGGGACGCGTAAAAGCAAAAAAGAAGGAAAAAAAAAGCTGACGTGATGCTGACGTCGGCACTGTTCAGATAAACAGTGCCTTCGTCCAGCCCGAGCCTGGGAACACAGGGACTGTGTAACGCCAAGAAGGAAAGAAAGGAAAAAAATGATTTGAATCGAATTCATATCTTGATCAATATCTTAGCAAATCTTTTCTTTCAATCCCTTAGCCTATTCTCCTCCAAGATCGAATCAAATTCGATATTTTTTTAAACCAAATCTTTTAAATCCTAATTAATTTGGAATCAATCCAAATAGCCTACGGACTCCCTGCGGAAATATACATATCCGAAGAACAAACCCTTCGATCCCAGCCTCATCCCTGACCTTGGCTGCTCCTCCTCGACCACCTGTACCGCCGGAGTAGCACCGGAGCACCGTCGCAGACGCCGTGCGCGTTCAAGCAGAGTGCCATGTTTAGTAAAATCCAATCCCAGGTACCCCTCTTCCGATCTTAATTCCCTGACTTCTATTTCATTATATTTGAATTTACGAACTCGTATAGAAAGCCTACCTGAACCACTCCATTCTCCAGCAATTGGATTTGGTAATGGTTGATCCACAGATCCAGAATATCGGTGCGAAGTTCGACGAAAACTATTTCAAAAATACAGTTTATAGGCTGTCCAAGTGCCATGTTTGAAGATCGCTCTTCATCAACCTAGCAACAGTTTAAAGATTTTGTTTGAATAAACTTATAGAAAACTAGTATGACTTCGAAACCTTTCTGATAGATTTTTTTTTTCATCTATTATACCGAAAATTATTCACTGTTGAAATCCAAGAAAAATCTGTTTTAAAAACTGAAAAAAAGAAAACCTTCCCGATACGGCGTGCGTCCCGACAAACCGGGCGACGTGGTCGCACACTATATGCATCGAAAGGCGCGTATGGATGTTGTCGACATGTGGGAACTGACGGAACTCGATTTCGTTGCGTGTGCACGACGAAATCAGTACGTATCCGTCGAGATACCCCCGTATCGACCTTTTGCAAACTTGGCCATAACATCGTGTATGTTCGTCGTATCGAGATGAAACTTGTGCCAGCAGGACCGTATCATTTTTATGGTCCTGTATGAGAAGTTTGGTCCGATTCTGAGAAGGTCGATCGAAACGCCTATTTTGCGGGCCCGCGACTCACCCCAACGGACGAATTTGTGCACGGCTCATCGAAATCCAAAACTAGACATACCGTTGAGTTCGTCTCCTCAAATCAGACCCGTATACATGTAGTTTGACGACTTTAGAGACCATAGTTACTGGCACGTATTTCGGTACAAAATGGGTCCAACGGCGGACATCGTTTTGACCCGAAATTACGATTTTGCCCATGTTCCAAATTTAACTTTTGGACAGGCATTTCCTAGGCATATCTTTTATTCCAAACTCGTTCGTGGTGTTTGTTTCAGCATCCGGAGCTCCTTGTGGATTTTGACTTTCGTGTTGACGATTCTGACTGTTGGATTTTGCTACATCTCGCACCACCCTCAGGCAAGATACCTTGCCATTATATTCTGCTTATTTACTGCCAGTTAGAATGATGATTTAGTTTTATTTTCTTACTTATTGTCATTTTATGTCTTGATATATTTTATGCAATTAACTGTTTAGTTTTATTTCTATTACTTTATTATTATGCATCGACTTAAAATTAAGAAGACTATCCTATGTTGTGATGCATTCATTGGCCTTGCCACATGTGTTACTTGAATCACGAGTCTCATATAGGTCTCGTACTTACGTAGTTGGTTGGCCACCGATACGTGAGGACGTGCGTTAGAAAATAACTGCTAATAGAGTTGCATGCTAGAAGACTTAGTAGTTATGAGTCGGCATTGGGCGGGGAGAACATGATTAGAAGTTGACTGCCACCCTATCTATCGTAGACTCGCTGGCTACTAAGGAACGATAGGTATACTATATGCTATAGACTCGCTCGATACTGAGGAATAGTATATGGTATTGTGACTCGCTACTGAGGTACTATACTGCATTGGTATTTTCCTGACTTGACCCGGTAGTCATGCGACCATGAATTGTTCTTAAAATGCATTCCACTAAGAATGGTTAGATGACCGTTATCCGTAGGTATGTACTTTTGCATATGATTGTGTACTATACCGTTTATGGCTTGGAACAATATTTTGTCACGAACTAGTGTGCCACACCTTGTCCTTGTTTGGTTGTAGGTGTGGTTCACTGCTTCGATGATAAAGTGCTGGACCATGTTATGATCCAGATTATTTTGTACAGTTTATATTCAGTTTATGTGGCATATTTTTCTATATCTTGTTATGTTCCGCTGAGGACCTGGTGATCTCTCCAGGTATAGATGGTCAGGATTGCCCCAGGAGTGCGGACTCAGTTTAGCTCCTTCATTTCCTAACGAGGATATCTTACCCTCTGACTATGCCTGATTCTTTCCTTACTTATATTTTTTATTTATTTGGAGAAGTTGAACTCTAGTATCTTAGATTATATTCATAGCTGTTTGGTAGTGGATTAGTTTCCACCCGGTTATCTATCTTTTGACTCTTTTATTTGATACTATCTGGACTATCATTTTCTCTTGTGATTTTATGGATGAGATATAGTTATTTGTGATTGGCCTGTGATTTACAGCTTATGTATGCGTACGAGGATTCCACATATTGGAGTATTCTTTGTATGCATGCAGCTGGCATGTTACGTATGCCTAGTCCTACGTATTTTGGGACTGGAGCGTTATATGTTTTTGTGGTGGCCCATGCAGGTCAGAGCATATCGTATCGGCTACATAACTGTGCTGATACGAGCCTGCATATAGGATTAGAAATTAGGCATCTCATCCACATGTTTGATACCTTCCTTGATTCCTCTTCAAACTCTCATTTGATTTCTTGACTTGCATCTAGCTTGAAATTGTTCTAACGAAAATTTATTATCTCATGCCAAAAAATCAATCCTCATAGCTGTAGCACTGCACCACTTTCCATCACACCAGGAAACTCGGCAGCCCAAGATGAGCAAATTCACTCACAGCATCCTATAGCAACCTCAACCATGCCGTCTCAGCCAGACCAGACGACCCCACCTACTCACCAGCATCCCCGAGCCTCTTAACCCCAGTTAGTTCAGCCTGTTCAGCAGACCCCTGTACCCCAGGGAGGGTATACTCTACCACCCCTTCATCAGAATATACCTCAAGCTGGACCGCATATGCCTATGCCCCCGATTGATGGAGATAACACCAATCGATTCCTTTATACTTTATTGCGGGCTCAGTGGCAGCAAAATGAGCTATGGAGACAAGACATGATGGTTCCATGTAATAGGCCCCCATCTCCACCACCAGCCCAAGTACCAGCACCTCCACCAAGGCCCCATTCATACGTAGACAGTATTTCAGATTTCACCCTAATGAAGCCGAATACCTTTAAAGGTACCGAAGGCCCACTAGAAGTTTCTTCATGGCTTATCAGCACCGAGAAGAAGTTAAGGGTGTCACAGTTGCCTAAAGAAGATTTGATGACCGCAGTTGATTTATTACTCGAGGATAATGCCCATCATTGGTGGAAAGCGGAGGAGAGGCGCTTGGGTACCAATCATTCATAGGAAGAGTTCTATAAACTCTTCAACGAGAGGTACTTTCCAACTGCTACTCGGAATGTATTGTATGATCAGTTCCTCCACCTCAAACAAGACGACAAGTCGGTTGACGAGTATGATACAGAATTTAGCCGACTAAGCAGATTTGCCGAGGGATTGATGCCAACGGAGAAGGAGAAGGCAAAAAGGTTTCATAATAGGTTAAGACCCGAGCTTAAAACACACACCACTGTGCAATCCAGAATTTTGCACGCTACAGTATTAGAAGAAGCTAGAAGTCAAGAGATCCTTCACATGGAAGCACAACAATCTCAAAGATACTATGCCCCGATGGACTTTCCAGTTCAACTTGGTTCAGGAGGCCCCGAACGATGACTTACTGCACAATATCAACAGCAAGCCGTGCCCTACCGAGTTCCAAGTATAATAACCTGCCAGTTTTGTGGAAGAAGAGGGCACCAGCAGAAGGACTATCGTCGGCGACTAAAGTTTGCTTCAATTACGGTTCCTGTGAGCATAAACTTCGAGATTGCCCCAACCGACACACCCCACACAGTTTAGCTCCAACACCATCACAGCAACAATTACGAGGGCCAATAACTCTTGGACCAGGTGCACCACAACCACTAGCTCTAGAAGAATATCAGGAGGGACCATCCTTGGTAAGCCAGAAACCAGAGTATAGGCCTGCTAGAGAAGAGATGAATAATCTAAGGCAAGGACGGGCATTCACCATGACAGTGCTAGACATCCTTCCCGAGTTGACAGACACCACAGGTATTATTATAGTTGATACATTATTGGTGCACCTTCATTAGTGTCATATTCATGCATAGAATAGTTATCCCATTTTTTCTAAACACATTGGGATTAAAATTTAGCAATTGCACTGCAAGGTACTACCTACAAGCATCTTTAGTAAACCCATAATTCGCAGCATAGCCAGACTTGCTTAGAATAGAGATTAAGAATTTAGTCATTAAGACATGCCTTAGAGCTTGATACCCCTTATGTAGACCTTATATATGTGAAATGGCCTATGACCTTGGTTCGTATGTCATTATAGTGTTTCGTGCCAAAAGAATTCCCATGGGAACACAAGTATGACATACCCAATATTCTTCCATCTATTCGCAATCACTTCATTTTTGGTTCATATCTACCGCATCGTGATTCTGTTACTCGTTGATATCAAATCAAGGTATGATACCCCGACTTGGAATACTTCTAACTTTATCAATCATAAAATCATGACCTGGTTTTAATTTTGAGAGGGGAATTTCTAGAGATTATAGATTGAATGCCCTCTAGACTTCTTTTACCGATTGATTAGGATAAATTGGTTACCGTTAGAAGCATAAATCATTGCCTCATGAAAAACCCACTCTCTATTTTGATCCTTGGGTGTTCCCTATCATGACTTTGAGCACAATATTAGACTTTTTCTTCCAACAAATTTCATATACAAGATCTAGACGAGCTCCCCATCATCTAGGTATATCATGTCCCACTCAAAATGTCCTTTTGCACTATATT
Organism: Iris pallida; assembly: GCA_029216955.1. Lineage (NCBI taxonomy): Eukaryota > Viridiplantae > Streptophyta > Magnoliopsida > Asparagales > Iridaceae > Iris > Iris pallida. Next base: position 16,442,071 of record JANAVB010020400.1, on the reverse strand, counting down.
TTTATGATGTGACTTTCGAGTTAAAAATGCTGACTATAATCCTTACCGTAATATCGATGAACCTTCCGATTTCAATCTGAGATTCAATCTCAACTCAATTCTTTCGACCCAATATATATTTGTGATCTATTCGAAGCCCACTACGCACATGTCCATAGTGTGCCACTCAATATAGGCCTTTTGTGCTACTTAAACACAAAAGTCACAAGAGGCGCATCTCACAACTTACCGAACCTATTCAAACAACCTGATTTGTAATTAGTCCAACCACTTGGACTAGAACCTGTTCTAAAAGTGCCAAAACCTAATAAGGATGGTTTAGATTAGTTTCATGAAATTTTTGCAGCCCATATAGATTAAAACCAAGATTGATTCAATCAAAGATTGATGTCCATATAGAGGGATCACTAGAACCTAGTTAAACCCATATGTGATTATCGCCATATTTGGACTATAAAACCTAAATCTATAAAATGAGCCTCTCCACCTATTATATAGTTTCTATCTTTGGGCCCACGAATACGTCTTCCATAAATTTATCAGCCGCGTCTCTCCGAAGCTTATGTTATTCGATCAATGGAATTCCCCTATACCAAATTATTCCAGAGTATGTTCAAACAAGACCTCTCCTGCTGCCTTGATGAAACATGCTCAACATAGGAGAAATGTTAAGTATGTAATACCTAGGCTTCCTTTAGAGTCCGTGACTACAAACGTTACTTACCTCATACCCTCGTACATCCCTTTAGAAATTGTCTTCCTTAGCAGTCCTATTATTGTGCTTTCCACGATTACACAACTTCTATAAGTTGGGTAGAGCTGTGAACTTCGTGCAACCTATTCCTTAGAAGGGTCACGCTAAAATAGGAGTTCGATGGTAGAATGTCCCTTCCATCCTTTTACATAGCCTTGGTATGGTTTGACACACCTAACCGTTTTGTCCTTCGTAACTTCTTTCTCCGCGGATATTAAGATTTATTTTAATTTCGAGGACAAAATTTTTATAAGTTGGGCAGGATGTAATCCCCCTAGAAATTTTATGAATTTTTTAAATTATTTTAGATTTATAGTATTTTGTTCTAAGTTATTAAATAGCCTTTTTAATTTAGTTATATGAGTGGTGGATATCAAGATATAGCAAGAGACTGTTATTCTATATGGTAGTGCATATGTATTATTTTTGTGGTACAAAAACCTTTACTAAACTATATTAGAAATGTTGTAGGATTTTGTTATATTATTTATTTAGCTATTTAATAATTTACAGTATTTAAGGGTTGGTGTTTGGATTAATAATTGGGTTCATAATCTTGTTGTAGACATACAAGGTAAGATTTTACCAAATAAGTATTTAAATATTTTAAAATATTTTTAGAGAATTTAGAGATTTATTTTATCATTTAGCTAGATATTATAAGTGCGTATATATTTATATATATATAAATAAATTAGAATAGGAATAAGAAAAAGAAAAAAAGAAAGAAAAGAGATATGCTGACGTCATGCTAACGTCAGCACTGTTCAGATGAACAGTGCTTCGTTCAGCAGCCCGAGCCGGCTGTTCCCATATAGGGACGCATAAAAGCCAAAAAAAAAGCTGACGTGATGCTGACGTCGGCACTGTTTAGATGAACAGTACCTTCGTCCAGCCCGAGCCTGGGAACACAGGGACTGTGTCACGCCAAGAAGGAAAGAAAGGAAAAAAAATGATTTGAATCGAATCGAATTCAAATCATGATCAATATCTTACCAAATCTTTTCTTTCAATCCCTTAGCCTATTCTCCTCCAAGATCGAATCAAATTCGAAAAATTTTTAAACCAAATCTTTTAAATCCTAATTAATTTGGAATCAACCCAAATAGCCTACGGACTCCCTACGGAAATATACATATCCGAAGAACAAACCCTTTGTTCCCAGCCTCATTCCTGACCTTGGCCGCTCCTCCTCGACCACCTGTACCGTCAGATTAGCACCGGAGCGCCGTCGCAGACACCGCGCGCGTTCAAGCAGAGTGCCCTGTTCAGTAAAATCTAATCCCAGGTACCCCTCTTTCGATCTTAATTCCCTGACTTCTACTTGATTATATTTGAATTTACGAAATCGTATAGAAAGCCTACCTGAACCACTCCATTCTCCAGCAATTGGATTTGGTAATGGTTGATCCACATATCCAGAATATCGGTGCGAAGTTTGACGAAAACTATTTCAAAAATATAGTTTATAGGCTGTCCAAGTGTCCTGTTTGAAGATCGCTCTTCATCAACCTAGCAACAGTTTGAAGATTCTGTTTGAATAAACTTGTAGAAAACTAGTATGACTTCGAAACCTTTCTGATAGATTACTTTTTCATCTATTATAACGAAAATTATTCACTATTGAAATCCAAGAAAAATCTATTTTAAAAACTGAAAAAAATAGAAAACCTACCCGATACGGCGTGCGCTCCGACAAACAGGGCAACATGGTTGTACACTATATGCATCGAAAGACGCATATGGATGTTGTCGACGTGTGGGAACTGACGGAACACGATTTTGTTGCGTGTGCGCGACGAAATCAGTACGTATCCGTCGAGATACCCCCGTATCGACCTTTTGCAAACTTGGCCATAACATCGTCTACGTTCGTCGTATCGAGATGAAACTTGCACCAGCAGTACCGTATCATTTTTTTGGTCTTGTATGCCAAGTTTGGTCCGATTCTGAGAAGGTCGATCGGAACGCCTCTTTGGCGGGCTCGCGACTCACTCCAACGGACGAATTTGTGCACGACTCATTGGAATCCAAAATTGGACATACCGTTGAGTTTGTCTCCCCAAACCGGACTCGTAGACATATAGTTTGATGACTTTAGAGACCGTAGGTACTGGCACGCAGTTTGGTGCAAAATGGGTTCAACGGCGGACATCGTTTTGACCCGAAATTACGATTTTGCCCCTGTTTCAAAATTTAACCTTTGGACAGGCATTTTTTAGGCATATCTTTTAATCCAAACTCGTTCGTGGTGTTTGTTTCAGCATCCGGAGCTCCTTGTGGATTTTGACTTTCGTGTTGACGATTCTGACTGTTGGATTTTGCTACATCTCGTACCACCCTCAGGCAAGATACCTTGCCATTATATTCTGCTTATTTACTACCAGTTAGCAGGCTGATTTAGTTTTATTTTCTTACTTATTGTCATTTTATGTCTTGATATATTTTATGCAATTAACTGTTTAGTTTTATTTCTATTACTTTATTATTATGCATCATCTTAAAGTTAAGAAGACTATCCTATGTTGTTATGCATTCATTGGCCTTGCCACATGTGTTACACGAATCATGAGTCTCATATAGGTCTCGTACTTGCGTAGTTGGTTGGCCACCGATATGTGAGGACGTGCGTTAGAAAATAACTGCTAATAGAGTTGCATGCTAGAAGACTTAGCAGTTATGAGTCTGTGTTGGACGGGGAGAACATGATTGGAAGTTGACTACTACCCTATCTATTGCAGACTCGCTCGCTACTGAGAAACGATAGGTAGACTATATGCTATAGACTCGCTCGATACTGAGGAAGAGTATATGGTATTGTGACTCGCTACTGAGGTACTGTACTGCATTGGTATTTTTCTGACTTGACCCGGTAGTCATGCGACCATGAATTGTTCTTAAAATGTATTCCACTTAGAATGGTTAGATAACCGTTATCCGTAGGTATGTACTTTTCCATATGATTGTGTACTATACCGTTCATGGCTTGGAACAATATTTTGTCACGAACTAGTGTGCCACACCTTGTCCTTGTTTGGTTGTAGGTGTGGTTCACTGCTTTGATGATAAAGTGCTGAACCATGTTATTATCCGGATTATTTTGTGCAGTTTATATTCAGTTTATATGGCATATTTTTCTGTATCTTGTTATATCCCACTGAGGACCTGGTGATCTCTCCAGGTATAGATGGTCAGGATTGTCCCAGGAGTGCGGACTCGGTTTAGCTCCTTCGTTTTCTACCAAGGATATCTTACCATCTGACTATGCCTGATTCTTTCCTTACTTGTATCTTTCATTTATTTTGAGAAGTTGAACTCTAATATCTTAGATTATTTTCATAGCTATTTGGTAGTGGATTTGTTTCCACCCGGCTATCTATCTTTTGACTCTTTTATTTGATACTATCTAGACTATCATTTTCTCTTGTGATTTTGTGTATGAGATATAGTTATTTGTGATTGGCCTATGATTTACAGCTTATGTATGCGTACGAGGATTCCATATATTGGAGTATTCTTCGTATGCATGCAGCTGCCATGTTACGTTTGCCTAGTCCTATGTATTTTGGGACTGGGGCGTTACAGTTATGCGAGAGATAAAAAACGGGGGGACGAGTAGGCGCGGCAGAGAATTGTTGCGATCGGATGCACAATGACTTGATACAACGTCATCAGATGGTCGATGAGAAACTTATGGAATCAAAGTTACAATTTTGAGTCATTTTGTATACAAAGATGTTTAAGGAATGAACACAAGATACAGAATGATTCATACACGAAGGATTCTGGGAATAAGACACTAAGATCTGACCAAGTCGAGTACGGAGTGACTTGCGTTCGTGGATTTAAGTTGAACCTGTTAGCCTTGCTCGAATTCTCTACCGATATACTTGGCTGAAATACATATATTGGTGGGATGCCTAAAATATGTATATGATTCAAACTCAATGGTATACCAAATTCAATTAAAACTAAAGGAAGAATCAAGAAGTGTTGGAAAAATCGTACGAACGCTAGGGACGGAACCACGATAGTGAGCCGGTTATGAGTGAAATACATGGATCAAAATTCGAGCGGTCGAGAGAAATGCGTAGATTTAGTGTTGGTTTTCGTTCGAGGACGAACCTTATTTTAAGTGGTATATTATCGAATGCCCCACAACGTACGGTGCATTACGCTGAGTCGAATGGTTCGATAAGGTATAAGTTTGATTCGAGAAAGTATAATTTCAATTCGAAGAAATATTGATTGAGTTGGTTTCAATGTGTAGATATCGAGCGGGATTCCCTGCAATAAGCCGAAGCATAGGTGATAGAACGAATCAGTAGATGAGTGCGAAGGAGCAAGAAGTGCTCGCATAGTTAACTCGGACGAGATGATCATGCAATGAAGTTAAGGTGTTGGGCCTCATCGGCTCGGTAAAGCGATGTGCAGATTAGCTTAAGGTGGGCAGGTTCAGACCATTATTTCCTGCTCCTTCATGACTAATAAAATGTACCCTTATTGCGAGTGTCGGTATTGAGTTAACGAGTGTGGCTCGAATGAGTAAAATTATTATGTATGTTGAACCGTAAGATAGAATATAAAATATTGAACAATTGAGGCGACATGCATCAATGCACGGGTCACGATAGGATATTGATGGTAGAACATTGAAAAACAATATCGAGATGTGCATCAAGTGCACGACTCAGAGAATATTGAACACTAGGCCTAAAATATTGAAAATATGGCATTGAGCGTGCATCCGTGCACGAAAACTATTTGTCAGACTTAATAAGCGAATTAGACAAGTCATGGAACAATGCCACAGAACTGTCGGAACATCGAAAGGTATGCTTCGCCTGCGAAGCATACAGTTGTGGCACAATTGTCATAAAACTACTTTTATGCGAATAACTTAAGAACAGTCGGTTGAGTAAATATTGCGTATTGGGGCATCATGCATCAATATGGATGTACTGAGGCATAGTGGCATTGGAACCTGAGATAGATTGAGTTGAGACAAATTATACATTGAGAACTTGATATTTGGTCGGAAATGACATAACTTGCTTGCTTTTGTGCGTATTGTATGGTTAATGGACTTGGATAGCCTGTGCACGGGCATTGATTCCCTCGAATGTAGGATCGTTTGGGCACCAGGATCGTTCGGCCGTGGAGAGAATTAAGAAGTATTCGTGGTGCACTTTTCATTCAGACGGGTTGCACCCTGCTATTGATGTGCCACAATACTAGTAAGTTGGACTCCTTTAGATACTGGGCTAGCAACCCGTGCCAAAGCGACCGTCGACTTACACGTTGAGATACCAGTCCATTACGGCATGGAACATCATGACCTTTCATATAAATAGGGCCGGTGAACTTAAGATTAGGCTTGGGTGCAGGCTCAAATCCTGCTACCCTTATGATTATACTGGACATATTGGTTGGTTGTGTGAATAGTTGTTGGTTTGCAGTCTTTGTGATTCGAGACAGAGATGTGCACGATCACTATGCTTATGTTCATTATATGGCTAATAATATTTATTGCAGGGACACGGTATTGAACACATTCATGATTTAGTGCTGCCACCCTTATGATTTTGCTGGATATATTAGTTTGCTATATGAATTGTTGTCGGTTTACAGGCTTGGCAATTCGTGATGGAGATGTGCATGATCACTATGCTTATGTTCATTATATGGCTAACAGTATCTATTGTAGGACACAGTATTGAACATATTCACCATTTAGTTGCTATCGATTACATGTTTTACTGCTTTGAATCTTGCCATGAAAGTGATCCTAAGGCAATAATAGAAAGATCACATAACAAGATGCATGCTTCATAAAACTACTTAGTATTGGTTTAGGCGAGTGGGTCTTGATTGGTACGATGAGAGGATAAGTACTGATCCCCACCAGAATGTAGGAACGAAATTGTAAAGCAGAATACTCTAGAGGGGGTGAATAGTGTAGGCAACGAAATATTGCTAATTAAAAACTTGTTAGCAGTAAGATCACAGAATTAAATCAATAATCACAAAACAATAACTGTAAAAGAAATAAAATCAGAAAACAAATGCAAACACAGCGATGTATACTGGTTTTCCTCTTGTGAGGACTAGTCCAGTCGGAAGAACTCAAGCTTCCAGTTGAATCCACTATTGGAAAATCCTGCAAGTTTTCATACGAAGTCCTTGCAACTTCTGCAGACTCGATCTTTGATACGAAGAACTCGACCAACTTCAAATTTGAAGAGTCTTTCTTCAATCAAGCCTCTGATTAGAATTTCTCTGAAATCTTCTAGACCGCACCGTACCGACAAATTGACTAGAGAATTGTAACTGTCTTGGGATTTAAAAATGAAAGCATTTTAGAACTCTTTGGAATAGAAATGTAGCTTAGAATAGAAGAGATGAAAGTGAACGAGTGATTGAAATGATCAGAATTCTTCTCTATTTATAGTTTTTCCAAAGGCAAAACTCTGGCAGAATTCGGACAGAACTCTATGAGAAAAATCTACAACTGAAGAGAGACCAAGTTTTCAAACGTTCGAAAATCAAACGGTCACTAACCGAACTCTGGACGAACTCTGGCCGAACTCGGACTGAGTTCTGTCAGGGTTGGTCAGTGTTTTTCAAAAATAATTTTTGGGCTTTTTCAAATCCTTCAGAAGCTTTTATAAATAAGGGATTTTTTTCAAAACATAGGTCATTTTTAAAAACAATTTTGGATAGCCTATTTGCCAGTACGACTCGGTGTACAACGTATTTCTAAACTATATAAAATTAAAAAATACATTGCATAAAGAAATACAGACTCGAGTGGCAAATACAGCTTCGATCTTGAATTGAGTAGATATCCGATCTTGATCAGTGTCCAAAATATCTTTAGTAAACATCCGTATATCGAGACAGAGTTTGATCAATTATTAAAATCAGGTTTGACCATGACCAATGGGCCAACAATCTCTCCCTTTTTGATAATTGACAAACCTTGACCGATATAACATCTTTGGTCTTTATGAAAACGAATTGTACCAAAAAAGTTGTTCATGTAGATTGTTCATATCCTATATTCTTACAAGAGAAGATTTTAGATCTTATTTCTCTCCCGTTGTCACTTAGCAAAATATTTGCAAAAGAGAAAGCTATCCCGTAATATATGCATAAGCAACAATCAGAGAAGAAACATAACAAAAAGATATATAAAATATGTATCACATGCAGTTAAAAGAAAGCATAACAAAAAGATATGCTAAATAAAACTGAACTGATATAAATCTCTGAAACAAAGAATAATAATAAAAAAATGTTCATCAGACAAAAATCACAAAAAAAATCACAACCACACATGCAAATAATAAAAGTACTGATACTAGCTTGGAATGTCAGAGCATTTCCAAGTTAACAAAGACAATAAAAATAGTCTTAATAGTACGACAACTAGACAAGAATGTCTAAATCACATCTCATCCTCATCATCATCAGTAGTCTTAGCACGACCACCATGTCCAGAAGGACCAGCTCCATGTCCAGAAGGACCAGCTCTAGAAGAATATGGAGTAGCTCCAGGACCACTGTACCAATCATAAGCATTACCGGGCTGGAACAGAGAGTGTACCGCCTCATCCTCAATGCGGTAACCAGATAGATTTGGGTCTCTAGGAAGAGAACTGGCAGCATAACCCCGTCTGAGCAAATCGGAGATCGGCAAATAAGTTGGCAATAGTCTGGAACCGAGTTACATCATGGAACTCATGTTCCCTGGAAGTATCAACAAAAAAGTCTGTATATCCGAAAGGTGCTAATGGATACCCTCAAAAGTCATAAGGTATGGCAGAGGAGGAACATGGGTAGTAGGAGCAGGAGCAGGAGGTGCAGGAGCAGCGGCAGTGCTGCAACGTAAAAGCTGAAGATACTTGGGCTCAGGGTCCCGAGCGCAAGTGGATAAATCGATATCAAAACGCTGAAAGATACAAGGAATAAAAATTGCATAGGAGAGATTGCGGCCTCTTCCGTGACATCTTTCCATCATCTAGATGATAGTCTTAGGGGCAGAAAAAGGATTTCCTTTAAGAATGTGATAGAGGGCAGATAGCTCAAGTGCAGTGACATCATCTTTCAAAGTAGATTTCGGAAGAATAGTGGAATAGATGATGCGATGTAACTCCTAGTTAAACAAGTTCAAGTTATTGGCTTTGAAATTTCTAGGACGAGCACGTGCTGGTGCACAAAGCTTATTCTTGAAACTAACAAGAGTCGTGCCCTCGGGAAAGTCGAAGTCGGTGATGTCATCAAACGGGACACCTTCGTTTGGAATACCAAGGATTTCCTCTTGCAGCACATCATCGAACTCGATATCGATCCCGCCAATATGAGTTCTTACGGTAAAAGTGTGTAACACGAAGTTACAGTAAAATAGTCGAAGGGCATTAGTAGCTATAGGAAATTTATGGGTAACGAGATGATGTAACTCTAATGCCTCAAACAAAAGACGGTGATCGGGACACAAAGTCTATTTGATCGGAGCGTCGGTGCATATTGTACGCATGGCAAAGTCGGCATACCATAGCAATGCTTGGTCATGAGTTTTGAAGTAAAACCCATCCGACACGCCGTCACCCGATTGGACCAGAGAAAAAAAGGAATTTGTATTCGGATCGAAAGATGATGCCTCTTCATTGGCATTAGTCTTTTTCCTCTTAGAATGATTGAATCCCTTAGGCATTCTTTCCCAAAATTAGATAACCCTACGAAATTGAAAGTGGAGGGAAGAAGGAGTTATACCTTCTGAAATTCAAGTATATTGTAGAGGGATGAAATCTCCATACGAATCCAAAGTTTGGATTGATTTCTCCACGTAGATTGGAAGTAATAAGATGGAGAAGAGCTAGGTGTTTTTGCAAAAAAAAATATTTTTTGTAAAAACACTGGGTTCGTTCCCCAGCAGAGTCGCCATTTTGTTTTTGTAAACAAAATATTTTTTTTTACAAAAATACTAGGATTTGGGGGCTTCGAGCGGCTGTTGCTGCTATTTTGAGGTAATTTGGAAGAGATGAAGAGGAGGGGCCCTCGGGTTCTGGCTTAAAAGAGCACAGCACCAACAGATTTCTGGCCGAAGTCGGACCGAACTCGGGCCGAATTCACCTAGGGTTCTCCTGGGTTTTTTTAAAAAATTTGGGCCACATCCTTTTCATCAATTAATTTTAAATATTTAATTTAAAGTTTAGTAATTTTAAACTTCAAATAATATAATTAATATTATTTTATAAATTAAATTTTGTCACTCAGTGTCTGTTTTAGACTAGCTATAGGAGTACTGTCCTAGCTAACGAGAGTCACCAGAGAACAATTAAGTACCGCTTCGCATCAACCGTAGTCGTGGTGACAGACATACTCTTTGAAGGCTTGTCTCGAAAACAGTTATTGAGTATTAAAAAATTAATTAATAAAACAAAATTAATTAATATTATTAACATCTAAAATTCCTAATTCTCAATGTAAATAATTGAAATGATCTTCTGTTAGAGGTTTTGTGAAAATGTCACCCAATTGATTTTGTGTGTCTATGTATACAAGGTCTATATCTCCATTTTGTTGATGATCTCTAAAAAAATGATGTCGAATCTCAATATGCTTAGTACGAGAATGACGTACTGGATTCTTAGTCAAATTAATAGAACTAGTGTTATGACAGAAAATAGGTATGTGTGTGAAGTGTAAGCCAAAGTCTTCTAAAGTTTGGTTCATCCACAAAATTTGTGCACAACAACGTCCTGCGGCGATATACTCAACCTCAGTTGTTGATAATGCAACAAAATTTTGCTTCTTGCTAAACCAAGAGACTAGGGCTTTTCCTAGGAAATGACATGTGCCGCTAGTAATTTTTCTATCTACTTTGCTCCAGCAAAATCAGTATCAGAATAACCGAGTAGGTCAAACGACGTAATTTTAGGATACCATAAGCCGACAGAAGAAGTACCTCTAAGGTATCGGAAGATACGCTTAACTGCACACATATGTGATTCCTTATGATTGGCTTAAAAATGTGCACACAAGCAAACACTAAACATAACATCAGGTCGACTAGCAGTTAAGTACAGTAAGCTACCGATCATACCTCGATACTTAGTATGTAGACATGTTTGCCTTGTTCATCAATATCAAGCTTGGTTGAAGACACCATTGGAGTGCTAAGTGGTTTGACTGCTTCCAGGTCAAACTTTTTTAATAAATCTTTTGTGGACTTTGCTTGATTTATGAACGTCCCATTGTTAGTTTGTTTGATTTGCAGTCCGAGAAAGAATTTCAGCTCTCCCATTATGCTCATCTCAAACTCATTCTGTATATACTTTAAAAAAATTGACAAAGAGATTCATCAGTGGATCCAAAAATAATATCATCTATCTAGATTTGAATCAAAAGAAGATTGTTATTCAAAGATTTTATAAACAGTGTAGTGTCAACCTTTTTCTTTGAAAAATCATTGTCAAGTAAAATAGAGCTTAGACGATCGTACCAAGCACGAGGGACTTGTTTCAAACCATATAAGGCTTTCTTCAACTTGAAAACATAATCAGGATTTTTGAAATCAGTAAAACCTAGAGGTTGAGCTACATAAACTTCTTCTTTTATAAAATTATTTAAAAATACGTTTTTAACATCCATTTGAAATAATTTGAAATTATAAAAATATGCAAATGCACATAACATGCGAATGGATTCTAATCTCACAACTGGGGCATACGTCTCATCGTAGTCGATACCTTCTTCTTGATTGTGTCCTTAAGCTATGAGTCGAGCCTTATTACGAGTCACTAAACCATTCTAGTTCAGTTTGTTTCGGAATACCCAACTGGTGCTAATGACCGGATGATCAATGGGCTTGGGAACAAGTTTCCAAACTTGATTCTGTTCGAATTGGTTTAATTCCTCTTGCATAGCATCTAACCAAAAATTATCACTACATGCTTCATCAATGTTTTTGGATTCAAGCTGTGAGATAAAAGCAACACAGGAAGGTATATCTATATTAGAGGAACGAGTACTTATACCCTTGGTAATCTCACCAATTACGAAGTCCTTTGGATGATGTACCAAGAATCTCATCTCTTTTGGCATATTCTCAGGATTGCTGGTTCCAGCTTCTGGTTCTGTATGTGATTTACTTGAAGACTCAGCTGGTGCTTGGTGTGAAGGTTCTGCATCTTTGTGTGAAGGTTTTGCAGTAGCTGTACTTGGTGTACTTACGTCTTTATCCTCGTCATCGACTGAATGTTGAATTAGTTCATCAAACTTGACATTAATTGATTCTTCGATGATCATGGTTTTCTTATTGAAGACTCTGTACCCTTTGCTCTTTGCCGCATAACCTAAAAAGGTACCTTTATCGGCCTTTTTATCAAATTTACTCAGGTTGTCTTTAGTATTAAGAATAAAGCATTTATAACCAAATATCTTAAAATATGAAACTGTGGGTGTTCTATCAAACCATAACTCATAGGGAGTCTTCTTCGATATAGGTCGAATCAGAACCCTATTGAGAACATAGCACGATGTATTAACAGCTTCTGCCCGAAAGTATCTAGGTAGACTAAACTGGTTCAACATTACTCTAGCCATTTCAGATAGAGTCATGTTCTTACGTTCCACAACTCCATTTTGTTGTAGAATCCTAGGACAGGAAAACTCATGTAAATAATCGTGTGTATCACAAAATTGCTTGAACTCTGCATTCTCAAATTTGCTGCCATGATCACTACGAATGTGAGTAATCATGAAACCTTTTTTATTATGTACTTTCTTGCAAATGGTGATAAATTCTGACAAAGCATCGTTCTTGCGTACAAGAAAATATACCCACGTGTATCTAGAGAAATCATCTACAATGGCAAATGCATATAACTTACCACCTAGACTAGCAATTCTACTAGGTCCTAATAAATCTATATGCAATAATTGTAGAGGTCTAGTAGTACTTACAGTGTTCTTGGACTTAAAGACGGATCAAGTAGCTTTGTTCTTTTCACATTCGCTACATACTGTATCCTTCTTGAAAGATATGTTCGGTAAGCCACGTACCAACTTCTTTGTGGATAATCTTGAAATTGGTCCATGTTTGCATGACCGAGTCTCATATGCCATAGTTGACTCCCAATGCTCTTGGCCATCAAGCATCTACCTGATTTGTTAGCATCTAACAGATAGAAAACATATATGTTATCTTCCCTGATACCTTCAAAGATAGTGCTACCAGTTGAGCTATCAACTATAGTACATTTGTCTTTAACAAAGTTAATGCCATAACCATGATCAGCTAAATGGTATGCTGAGCAGATTATGTTTCAACTCGGTAACTAGACAGACATCTTTAATCACATGATAGGGAGCCTTACCAATATCACTGATACCGATTATGTACCCTCTCAAATTATTAACGAAGGAGACGTATCCTTCTTTATTCTTCTTCTACAGTGTTACGAATAATGATGCATCACCGGTCATGTGCCGTGAGCAACCGTTGTCGAGGATCTATTTGCTTTTAGCATGTGAAGGGTATCCCGCCTATAAAATAATTTGCAAATAAAACTCTTGATACCCATTTCTTGTACGATCCTAACATGTTATCCTTCGGTATCCATGCATAAACATTTAAATCTACTAACTTTCTGATTCTACATACAGAGGATATATGACCAATGAGGCCATAATAATGACATTTTGCATGTTGAGTGTTGAAAGTTGTGTGAGGTGCATGATTGGTAGGTTTCGGTTTTCTAGTATAGAAAAATGTATGCCTATTAGCCTTCTCGGGCAGTGGTTTTGTATGGTTTGGTCTGACTGTGTTTGGTTTGGGTGTGTTCCGATGATTCGGTAATTAACACGTGTTAGAATAGGAAGCAACAACTTTACGCCGTTTTTCTAAACTAATTTCCAACTTTTTGGAGGTGTCATATAATCTAGTACAGTCAGATGTAAGTGTTTCCATTCTGACTTGTGCACACTGGAGACTCTTTCTCTCCTTAGAAAGGTCTTCATTTAGCTGGATGATAGTTTGGTCTTTTTCTTCGGATAACTTGGTAGTCTCGTGTAACAACAGCTTAATAGAAGAAAGCTCACCAGACTCAATAGAAGAAACATTATTTCTAACATCAGCTAGTTGGTCGGTAAGTCTTCCTATCTCACCTTTGTACTCTTTAAGTACCTTCTTAGAGGTTTCATATTTACTACGCAGTTTCCTGTTGTCATTTAACAGGGCACTGAAAGCCTCGCCTAGTTGCTCAAAGGTAAAATCATTATAAGGATCAAACAGAGGATTAGTGGTTACTTGATCGCAAGCCATCAAGCATACATTTACAGCGTCATCTGTAGCACCCAGTTTCTAAAATGAGAATAATTTTGAACTTTTGTATTTTTAATTATTTAATAATGTTATTTAAATCATGATATGATTTATGGTGATTTTTAATTAATTTAAAACTATTTAAAATGTTGAATTAAGATTTTGATGGTTAACTAGTGTAACCCTAGAATTTCTAAGCCAAGAGACCATGACCGAGGGAGCCTAGTCATGTGATTAGAATGTCATATTATAAGTTTTTAGCCTAAGGGTATTTAGGTCATTTTGACAATTTTGTGAAATTATAAATTATATTAATTAAATTTGTGCTAGTTAATCATTTGAGACTTGACCTAAAATCTTAGCGTAATCTAGATTAACCTTGAGCCTAGACTCTTGATTAGGATAGCCTAGTAATGACAAATATCAAGATATTTCTAAGTAGGATATTTACCCCTTAGGATATTTGTGAAAAAGAAAGCCTTAGGACTATTGGACCAATATGAAGGCTTGGAATTGGGTGGATAAACCTTAGCCACTCATCTAAAAACCCTAACCCTAACTATTCCAACAGCCATCAAGCCATTCCCTCCCTATTTAATCACCCTTTCATAATTCCTTGCCTCTTTTAAATACCTACATAAATCCCTACTTGTGTTCTTCCCCAAAACTTCACAAATTCCTCATTTCTCCACCAAATTGGACCAACCGAATTGCGTTGGACTCCCCTACAGTAGTAGAGGCTAGTAGAGGCTTGCTTGCAAGAAGTGGAGCACGTTTGGATATCGCTCGAGGAAGGCAACTTCTCATTTCGGGAGCCTATTCATTGAGGTTTCACCCTCAATAGGTAAAACCTATCAAACAGCTTTAAATTCCTAATTTCCTTCCATCGATGCATCCATTTAGGGTTTCCCTAGGTGTAGCCCAATTTTAGTAGGAATTCGTGTCTATTTCGTGTCCGTATCGAACACGTATCGGTGTTTTTAAGTGGGTGTTCGATGAAATGCCACATAGGAAATTATTTTAGTAAAATTCAAAAATAATTACATCATTATGTAGATAATTAGGTGTAGATTACATATCAAGTTGATTGAGTTGATTTTAGGGTGTTTTGGACACTGATATTGGACACGGGAACTCAGCACGACACTTCGTGCATTGTCTTACTGCTCGGGTTCCCTATCTCACTGTACATGACACTTCGACACACCAAATTTGGTGTGCTCGTGGGGGCCATGACTGTCAGGCCACCCACAAAATTTTAGTTGAAATGATTGAGTATCGAGGGAGTTCTCGATCTCCAACGGATCCTGCACTGTCACGCACACACTGTACACGCGCGGAAAATCCGCTCTGGTACGTCCTTGTATCTCGGATACGACACCACTTGGCCATGACTCGGGTACTTGGACACGTTCGCCTAGACCTACCCTAGCTACTGAAACATGCACGTGACACGTGGATGTCTGTGTTGTGTCATACTTGGGTCGACACCTGTGCACGAGGCTATGCACTGCACCGTTTTGACAAAATTATTTTGACACCTCAGGATACGGTTTTTGGACATGACTACGACACGAATCATTCCCCAGTATAGACACGCGTGTAGGCATAATAATCCCCAAGTATTTATGTATATATGAATATGTATATTTATAGTGTAATGTATAGGTGTGTCTGTGTCAGTTCTTTGGGTTGGTCTGTGTCCTAGGTAGTGTATATATGTTTGTATAATGTATATATATATATATATATATATATATATATTTAAAAAAATATATATATATATATATATTTATATATATATATGTCTGTATGTATATATAAGTTAATTTCTGTTTTGAATTCAGTTTGGGTTTTGGATTGGATTCGAAATTGAAAAGGGGTTTGAATGTTACACTATTTTCGAAATAAAACTGAGAACTGTGATTTATTTGAATTAAAACTGAAAATAGAATTAACTAAATATAAACTAAAATTATTCTTAACTGAGTTTGGGATTTTACATGTAAGCTGGGGTTTGTTAACTGAGTTTTTACCGTAATATGAAAACCTGAGATTTAATGAAATATTAACCTGAGATGGTGGTATTTCATTTGAAAGCAGAATTTTTGGTTGAAAAGGTTAACTTGACTATTAACTTTAAATCAATAAAACTGAAATCTGAGATCATGCACCTCACACCCTTCCTTCCCTTTACTGCATATATGTTTATGTATATATATGTGTGTGTACATGTGTCTAGTATTTATATATATTTATATAGATTGTAGATAATTATGTATATGTATGTGAGGATGTATACAGGATTATATATGGTATGGGCATATATGAACACATGTATATAAATATATGTGATATACCTTAGGTATATGTTATGGTATTTAGGTTAGGGTTTTTTAGTTAGTTTATGAAGATTTGGCTAATACCGAGTTGCCAATATCTACATAGCCTAGATTAGACTAGTTGACCATTATCCAAGGTTGACCAGTACAGAGTCTGACAGGAAGGTTGGCCCAGAGTTGACTATGAGTGGACTTGACCTAGAAATAGACACACTAGGCCTATTTAGACTTGTAGACTATAGTTTCACTCTTAGTCGATCAAGGCTTGACTTAGTGGACTAGGAGTTGACCAGTTGACCAAAAGTCAACTGTTAGTCAACCTTTGACCCAGTTTGACCTAGTTTGATTTGATTTAACTTTCTTAGACCAAGTGTGACTTAGTTTGACCTAGACAGTTGACCAAGAGTTGACTTTGACCTAGTTGACTTAGAATCATGTAGTTTGTATTGCATATTTCTATTATTACAATTTGAGTACTTAAATAACCTGTTTTACTCTAAATAGGACTCTGTGACACCAGTTCGGACATCTATTCATATCAGTCATACAGGGTGACAGGCGAGTACATTCTCTGATTATTTCATATTTGTCAGGACTTATATTCTTGCTATAGATTACTTTACTTGATACTGGCACGATTGTTATCACGGATTGGTACTATATGGATCTTCTTTTGCGATGTTATCCCCATTGTGTTCAACAGATACACATTATGATGTACGTTTCACGAACATATTGTATTTATTGTACACCCCTATTCATGTATACTCATTGTGCATCTTGTACTCTCATGATCACATGAGCTTCATGGAGAAACTATTGTACAAGGTAACGTAACTGGATTGGATCCTTGTGTATTGATTGGAGAGGGTGAGTAGGAAATGGTTATGTAATCAAATCCCATTGTACAAATATTATATAAACTATTGTATATATCCATTGTACACTCACGTATGATGGACTTACCATTTTATTGTATAAACCTAACCTGTTTACATAACCGTATTGTGCTCTAAATCACTAGTACTTGCAGTTTTACTTATCCAGTATATATTTTCAGTTATAAATTCTCTCTCGTTTTCATGTACATCTTCTTATAGTTCATGTATATTACTCTTTTGCATGCTTTATATTTCCTAACATGTTATGAACTGTGTGAGATGTTTTGTGCTCGCTCCTGTCCTGACTGGACATGTTAAAAATATTACAGATGACGATGGTGACTGCCCTACCTTCTATGGGGCACATGAGGGTGACATTCAGGAGCCTAAGGAGCATCAAGCTTAGTAGAGGGTGCCTAGTTTAGTCTAGTATTTATAACTTTATGTTTGTATCGGATTGTTCCGATTGATTAGTTGAGACTTAGTTATATTCAGGACTTGTATTTATTCGTGTTGAACATCTATTTTGTGTGGTGTGATAACTCTACTTTTTTCAGTTTCTTCCTTTTATCTGATTCCATATCGTGCTCTATCTTCCTTAGACTTGTGATTGAGATATAGAGTTGAAATATTGTATTATACCTCCGTGTGGAGATGACAGATTTATATATCTTGTTGTTAGATGTTATAGATGACCTATACAGCGTTCTACCGCCGATACTGCGGCGTAGGCTGGACGTACCCACGTTCTCATGTCCTTTCTCAGGGTGCGGGTCGTGACACGTTTTTGTGGTGGCCCATGCAGGTCGATGTCGCAATTAGTGCGATCTCGTAATGGTGCTCGGCTTAGAGTACTAATTACGAGTCTGCGACTAGGACATAAGATATAGGATATGGTAGAAGTTACTCAATCACATTTTAGAAAAATTCTGATCTTTTGATTACCATGATAACTCTTCTTGCATTTGAATTCAAATGTCCTTCCTTGATTTTCCTTATCATGTTCCATATTGATCTTCTTGTTTCAATCTGTCCTCAGGATGACGATTACTCGCTCTCAGACAGCAGGATCTAGTGTTGTTCCAGAGAGGTCCGATCCAGTAGGACCTCCACCTCCGGCTATGGGAGTAGCAGTCGAGGGAGTTGCCACCTCAGTTCCTGTCCTTCAGGCATGAGTAGCAGCGACTGTTCCAAGAGATCTTCCACCGCCAGCTGTGGGACCATCCATAGTCATTCCTGAGACTCTTCTACCACCACCTCTGCTGTCGACAGATGCACAACAGATGATGGCCCTTCTACAGTAGATGATGCAGACCCAGAGGGCCCAGGCAGAGGTACAGCAGCATTAGGCTGACGCATCCTACCGCCAGACAGAGGTGCTACGACAGAGTATGGAGAACTCCAACCAGCTGGCGATGATAGCAGTTAAGAGGGTAGTCTCGGGTACAGTTCAGGGTGCCCCTGTTTAGCAGCAGCAGAGTCAGGAGAGGCCTGGCACATGTCAAGATTTCAGGAAGATGAACCCGAAGGACTTCAAAGGTACCGAGGGTATCCTATATGCAGATGACTGGTTAGAGGATGTCCAGCGGAGCCTGGAGTTCGCAGAGGTCCCGAAGGGGCTTTGGGTGACGTCTGCGGCTAGCCAGTTCTTTGACGTTGCTTTGACGTGCTTCCGGACAGACCCTCAGGTGTCAGTGAGGGGTATATCATGGAAGAACTTCAGGCGGCTCTTCAAGAAGAAGTTCTACCCCGACATGGCTCTTACAGCTCTGGAGGCCCAGTTTGTCGAATTAGTGTAGGGGAACTCGTCGATGGATGAGTATGTAGCAGAGTTCTTCCGTTTGAGTAGGTTTACTCCATACCTGATCCATAATAAGGTGTATAAGGCCCGCAAGTTCAGGAGAGGCCTTATTCATGCGGCTCGTACTCGTACTTACGGGCGATACGATGTGACCTTCGAGCAGATACTGATGGACGCACAGATAGCTGAGGAGGACTTCGGCCTCAAGCCGAAGAGGGGCAGTGACGTTCCTGGAGCGAATCCTCGTACGGGGTCGACCAAGTGCCCTCAGTTTTAGCAGAGAAATTTTCAGCAACAGCAGCCTCAGTTACAGTTTCAGAAGGCACCCAGGCAGCACCAGCACACTATGTGTAACTTCTGCAAGATACAAGGCCACAGGTGGGACGACTGCAGGAAGAGGAAGGGCATGTGTTTACTTTGTAGTTCAGCAGAGCATCAGTGTAGGGATTGTCCCAAGAACTAGTCACCAGTGACTCAGGCGGCAGTAGGAGCTAGGGCTCCGACAGGGCAACAGAAGGGACCACCGTTGCAGACTCAACAGCAGAGGTTTGTCCAGCATCAGCCGCAAGCCAGGGGAGGCCAGCAGGGGTAAGATTTTGCCATGGTAGTCGAGGATGCACAGGCAGAGGGAGAGCTGATTGCAGGTTCCAATCTTTTCGATTCCATTTTTGTATTTGCCCCCTTATAAACTGTCTTGAAATTCGATTCTATCTGTTCCTTGTAGTTGATAAATTTTTTTCGGATGTTTCATTGTGATTTATTTTTCTTCTGAGATAAGTCGTATGGGCTAGATCGTCTCGATTATGGGATCTAGAGTCTTCTATAGTCATGTTAGCTGGCATAGTGAGGACATATAGTCGGTTTTTGGACGTATTTCTCGGGTGTGAGAATTTAAGGTTTTCGCGGCCAAGCATGTGGCAATACGAAAATTTTAAATACCATAATTCTAGAGGTATATACCTTAGTCGAGGACTCTGTGAATATCGTAGCCTTGCTCACTAGCATGACAAAGATTCCGAGTATCATGATTTTGGACAGACGTATATGATTATCGTACTGTGTGTTTGAGACTGTGATTGTTGGGGTGTTTGACCTAGAAGGAGTACGACTATCTTAATTTTGAAGACAAAAATTATCTAAGGAAGGTAGACTTGTAGCAACCAGTTTCTAAAATGAGGGTAATTTTGAACTTTTGTATTTTTAATTATTTAATAATGTTATTTAAATCATGATATGATTTATGGTGATTTTTAATTAATTTAAAACTATTTAAAATGTTGAATTGTGATTTTGATGGTTAACTAGTATAACCCAAGAATTTCTAAGCCTAGAGACTAACCATGACCGAGGGAGCCTAGTCATGTGATTAGAATGTCATATTACAACTTTTTAGCCTAAGGGTATGTAGGTTATTTTGACAATTTTATGAAATTATAAATTATATTAATTAAATATATGCTAGTTAATCATTTGAGACTTGACCTAAAATCTTAGCCTAATCTAGATTAGCCTTGAGCCTAGACTCAGATTAGGATAACCTAGTAATGACAAATATCTAGATATTTTTAAGTAGGATATTTACCCCTTAGGATATTTGTGAAAAAGAAAGCCTTAGGACCATTGAACCAATAGGAAGGCTTGAAATTGGGTGGACAAACCTTAGCCACTCTTCTAAAACCCTAACCCTAACTATTCCAACAGCCATCAAGCCATTCCCTCCCTATTTAATCACCCCTTCATAATTCCTTGCCTCTTTTAAATACCTACAGAAATCCCTATTTGTGTTCTTCCCCAAAACTTTACAAATTTCTCATTTCTCCACCAAATTGGACCTTGCGTTGGACTCCCCTACAGTAGTAGAGGCTAGTGGGAACTTGCTTGCAAGAAGTGGAGCGCGTTTGGACATCGCTCGAGGAAGGCAACTTCTCATTTCGAGAGCCTATTCATTAAGGTTTTACCCTCAATAGGTAAAACCTATCAAACACCTTTAAATTCCCAATTTCTTTCCATAGATGCATCCATTTAGGGTTTCCCTAGGTGTAGCCCAAGTTTGGTAGGAATTTGTGTCCATTTTGTGTCCGTATCGGTGTTTTTAAATGGGCGTTCGATGAAATACCACATAGGAAATTATTTTAGTAAAATTCAAAACTAATTACATCATTGTGATGCTAATTAGGTGTAGATTACATATCAAGTCGAATGAGTTGATTTTAGGGTGTTTTGGACACTGATATTGGACACGAGAACTCAGCACGACACTATCGTACAGTATCCTGCAGCTCGGGTCCCCTATCTCACTGTACACGACACTTCGACACACCAAATTTGGTGTGCTCGTGGGGGCCATGACTGCTAGGCCACCCACAAAATTTTAGGTGAAATGATTGAGTATCGAGAGAGTTCTCGATCTCGTACGGATCTTGCACTGTTATGCACATACCGTACACGTGCAAAAAATCTGCTCTGATACGTCCTTGTACCTCGGATACGACACCACTTGGCCATGACTCAGGTACATGGACACATTCGCCTAGACCTACCCTAGATACTGACACGTGCACGTGACACATGGATGTCTGTGTCGTGTCATACTTGGGTCGACACCTGTGCACGAGGCAGTGCACTGTACAGTTTTGACACAATTGTTTTAACATCTCTGGACACGGTTTTAGGACACGATTATGACACAAATCATTCCCCCAGTATAGACACGCGTGTAGGCATAATAATCCCCAAGTATTTATGTATATATGCAAGTATATTTATATGTATCTGAGTGTATATATATGTATATTTATAGTATAATGTATAGGTGTGTCTGTGTCAGTTCTTTGGGTTGGTCTGTGTCCAAGGTAGTGTATATATGTCTGTGTAATGTATATATATATATATATATATATATATATATATATATATATATATATATATATAAATATATATATATATATATATATATATATATATATATATATATATATATATATATATATATATATATATGTTTGTAAAAAAAATATATATTATATATATATATATATATATATTTTATATATATATATATATATATATATATATATATATATATATATATATATATATATATATATATATATATATATATGTTTGTATGTATATATAAGTTAATTTCTATTTTGAAATCTGTTTGGGTTTTGGGTTGGATTCGAAATTGAAAAGGGGTTTAAATGTTACACTGTTTTTGAAATAAAACTGAGAACTGTGATTTATTTGAATTAAAACTGGAAATAAAATTAACTAAATGTAAACTGAAATTGTTCTTAACTGAGTTTGGGATTTAACATGTAAGTTGGGGTTTGTTATCTGAGTTTTTACCTTAATATGAAAACCTGAGATTTAATAAAATATTAACCTGAGATGGTGGTATTTCATTTGAAAACAGAATTTTTCCTTTAAAAGGTTAACTTGACTGTTAAATTTAAATCAATGAAACTGAAATCTGAGATCATGCACGTCACACCCCTCCTTCCCTTCATTGCATATATGTTTATGTATATATGTGTGTGTACATGTGTCTAGTATTTATATATATGTATACAGATTGTAGATAATTATGTACATGTATGTGAGGATGTATATAGCATTATATAAGTTATAGGCATATATGAACACATGTATATAAATATATGTGATATACCTTAGGTATATGTTATGGTATTTAGGTTGGGGTTTTTGAGTTAGTTAATGAAGTTTGGCTAATACCAAGTTGCCAATATCTACATAGCCTAGATTAGACTAGTTGACCATTATCCAAGGTTGACCAATACAGAGTCTGACTGGAAGGTTGACCCAGAGTTGACTATGAGCGGACTTGACCTAGAAATAGACACACTAGGCCTATTTAGACTTGTAGACTATAGTTTGACTCTTAGTTGACCAAGGCTTGACTTAGTGGATAAGGAGTTGACCAGTTGACCAAAAGTTAACTGTAAGTCAACCTTTGACCCAGTTTGACCTAGTTTGACTTGATTTAACTTTCTTAGACCAAGTGTGACCTAGTTTGACCTAGACATTTGACCATAGTTGACCAAGAGTCGACTTTGATCTAGTTGACTTAGAATCATGTAGTTTGCATTACAGATTTCTATTATTACAATTTGAGTACTTAAATAACTTATTTTACTCTAAATAGGACTCTGTGACACCAGTTCGGACATCTATTCATATCAGTCATACAGGGTGACAGGCGAGTACATTCTCTGATTGTTTTATATTTGTCAGGACTTATATTCTTGCTCTAGATTACTTTATTTGATACTGGCACGATTGTTATCATGGATTGGTACTATATGGATCTTCTCTTGCGATGTTATCCCCATTGTGTTTGGCAGATACATATTGTGATGTACGTTTCATGAACATATTATATTTATTGTATACCCCTATTCAGGTATACTCATTGTGCATCTTGTACTCTCATGAGCTTCATGGAGAAACTATTGTACAAGGTAACGTAACTGGATTGGATCCTTGTCTATTGATTGGGGAGGGTGAGTAGAAAATGGTTATGTAATCAAATTCCATTGTACAAATATTGTATATGTCTATTGTACACTCACGTATGATGGAGTACCATTTTATTGTATAAACCTAACCTGTTTACATAACCATATTGTGCTCTAATTCACTAGTACTTGCAGTTTTACTTATTATGTATATATTTTCAGTTATAAATTCTCTTTCGTTTTCATGTACATCTTCTTACAGTTCATGTATCTTACTCTTTTGTATGCTTTATATTTCCTAACATGTTATGAAATGCGTAAGATGTATTGTGCTCGCTCCTGTCCTGACTGGACCTGTTGAAAATATTACAGATGACGATGGTGACTGCCCTACCTTCTATTGGGCACATGAGGGTGACATTCAGGAGCCTGAGGAGCATCTACCTCAGTAGAGGGTGCCTAGTTTAGTCTAGTATTTATCGCTTTATGTTTGTATCGGATTGTTCTGATTGATTAGTTGAGACTTAGTTATATTCAGGACTTGTATTTATTCATGTTGAACATCTATTTTGTGTGGTGTGATAACTCTATTTATATTCGGTTTCTTTCTTTTATCTGATTCCATATCGTGCTCTATCTTCTCTAGACTTGTGATTGAGATATAGAGTTAAGATATTGTATTATACCTCCGTACGGAGATGACAGGTTTATATATCTTGTTGTTAGATCTTAGATATTATAGATGACCTATACAGCGTTCTACCGCCGACACTGCGGCGTAGGATGGACGTACCCATGTTCTCGTGCCCTTTCTCAGGTACGGGTCGTTACATCATCTGATTGTTCGTCTTCTGAGTCGTTGGCTTCACTCTCATGCCATATGCTTGTATTGGCGTACTTCCTTGATGTAGATCTCTTCCGGTAGCCTTTGTCATATTTACTGCTTTTTCTAGTTGATGATGCTGTTGGATAATCTTTTCTCATATGTCCTTTCTTCTTACATCCGTAGCAAATAGGATCTTCCTCGTTGTTGTTATTTTTTTTGTCTTTTGTTCTTCTGTTGAATCTCATGAACTTCTTGAATTTTCTTACCAGAAGAGCTTGATCTTTAGAGTCAGAGTCACTGTCGTCAGAATCTTCTTCGACAGTTCTTCTTTGTTGGGCCTTGAAAGCGATCGACTTCCCTGAATTCTCCTTTGGTGTAGCATCTTCAAAGTCTTGAAGTTCCAACTCGTGAGTGAGTAGCTTACCCATGAGTATTTCTAGAGACATTATTGAGAGGTCATTTCCTTCAATGATTGTTGTAGCCTTTAGAATCCAGTTCTTCGTGAGAGCTCGTAAAAGTTTGTGAATCTTCTCATGGTTACTGTATTCCTTGTCTAATGAATACAAAGGATTTACAATATCCAGGAATCACGTAAACATCTGAGTGACGGATTCATTTGGCTTTATCTTGAACGCATCGTACTTTTGAGTAAGTATGCTGATCTTTGACTCTTTGACTTGCGTTGTTCCTTCGTGGGTTACTTTGAGAAGTTTACACACTTGACACCCTGTTAAACTCAGTTCTATCTAAAGTACAAAATAAAGCGTTAATAGCACGTGCGTCAAGACTGGCCTTTTTCTTGTCATCCTCAGTATATTTATCATGGGGTTTATCAACTAAAACTCCCTCAACAGTAATACGAGGAGGCTTTTTGTAGCCATCAAAAACTATAGACCATAAGTCAAAATCAAGAGATTTTAAGAAAAAACTCATCCGTGTTTTCCAATAAGTGTAGTTTGTGCCGTCAAACAATGGAGGTCTGTTTGTGGCTTGGCCTTCACTTGTGAATTTCACAGTTGTCATGTGTTATACTGTGATATATATAGCAATTAAGAATAATTGAATATAGCTACAATTTTATCTTGCTTTACCTATATAACCTTCTCTGATACCAATTGTAGGAACGAAATTGTAAAGCAGAATACTCTAGAGGGGGGTGAATAGATTAGGTAGCAGAATATTGCTAATTAAAAACTTGTTAGCAGTATGATTATAGAATTAAATCAATAATCACAAAATAATAACTGTAAAAGAAATGAGATCAAAAGGCAAAAGCAAACACAGAGATGTATACCGGTTTCCCTCTTGTGAGGACTAGTCCAGTCGGAAGAACTCTAGCTTCCAGTTGAATCCACTATTGGAAAATTCTGTAAGTTTTTATACGAAGTCCTTGCAACTTCTACAGACGCGAGCTTTGATACGAAGAACTCGACCAACTTCAATTTTGAAGATTCTTTCTTCAATCAAGCCTCTGATTACAATTTCTCTGAAATCTTCTAAACCGTACCGTACCGGCAAATTGACTAAAGAATTATAACTGGCTTGGAATTTGAAAATGAAAGCTTTTTAGAACTCTTTGGAATAGAAACGTAAGCTTAGAAAAGAAGAGATGAAAGTGAATGAGTGTAAAACCCAGTTTTCCAAATGTGGGTAATTTTGAACTTTTGTGTTTATAATTATTCTTTATTGATATTTATATCACATTATGATATTTTCGTGATTTTTAATCAATTTAAAATTGTTTTAAGTCATAACTTGTAATTTTGATGTGCTGCTAGTGAAACCCGAGAGACTGTCTGACCTAGAGCCTAACCATGTGATTGGGATATTATTTATCATTTTTAGCCTAGAGGTACTTTGTTTATTTTGACTTATTGGAATTATTTGATTAATTATTGGAGTGGTGATTGTTATCTTTGACTAGTTGAGACTTTGTAGGCTAACCTAGATGTTGACTCTAGCTATGGTGACTTGGTTAGCATGGTGAGACCCTAATCTAACCTAAGTCAACCCAATTTTAGTCATATAGAATCAAGTTTGAATAGGAGAAATAAAGACTAGGTTCATGACTTATGACTTAGGAATTTAATTCCATGACTAATGCAACTAGGCCCATAGCCCATTAGTGAAACCCTAACCCTAATTCTTTCCTTTATGACCAGTCAAATAGGGATCCCCACCCTATTTAAACTCTCATTCATTTGTTATTGCCTCTTTTGTGTTCAACCAACTTTTAGAAAGGAAAGGTAATTCCCATCTTCCTTAATTCATAATAAATCCATTTCAATTTCTTTTTGATCCAAATCTTTAAAATAGATTCTAATCATCCTCTATTTGATATTCATGGAGAGTAATTTCAGTTTGTGGGCAATTTGGAGGATTTGGCTAGCAACGGGAACCATTTGATTTGGAGCTTTTCTTGGTCATTTGCAACCTATAGGTAAGCCCTTTAAATTGCATTTTTATTTTGATTTCTTTGCATATTAGGCTAGATCTAGGTGTCCCCTAGCTGTCCCTCAAGTTTGGTAGGAAATCGTGTCCATTTGGTGTCCATATCAGATACGTGTCTATGTGTACGTGCAAGTGTTTGTTGAAATGCTACTGTGGACTGTTTGTTCTTGTTTTTCAAAAGAAATTTCAGATTTGGGTAGCCTTATATATGGAGATTAATTTTATATGTGACTGAGCATGATTTTAGGGGATTTTTGTGTCCAAAATGGATACGTACACGTAGCACGAGCCCACCGTGCACTGTCCTGCTACTCGGGGTCGACACAGGACATGACACGGCATGAGACACCACGAAAATTTATGGAGACGTGCGGGCAATCACTGATACGACACACAAAATCTGGGGGATTTCATCGAGCGAATTGGAAGAAATTTGACTCGCACTGATTTTGCACACACGCACACACGCGCACAGACACGTTCTGATACGTGCTCGTAACTGGGACACGGCGACACTGGGACACGGTGCAGGGGCGTAGGCATGTAGCCCTATGTGTGGCAAACACGTGTGCACGAGCTCGACACACTTCGAGCTCTGTATCGAGTTCACGATGACTCGACACGCGTGCACGAGGACTGGGAATTGTTGTTTTCTGACACGGTTTCAATTTGGGTTTGGACACCTTGTGTCACGATTCTTGGACTCGTTGGTGTCCCATTGGACACGTGGGACAAGTCCCTGTGACTGTACACGTGTTTTACTATTTTTATTTCAATTTTGTTTGGTTTTTAAAAGGGTGATTTGAGTTCGATTTTCAAATAAATTTAAACATCCATTACATGGGTTAAATATTTGTTTCTAAATTGGTTTCTGAAAGTAAAATCCTTAGGTTCAAAGTGTTGGCATTCGAAAACTGGGTTTCATGATGTTGAGTTCATTTATTTAAGGACTGATTCATGAATTGGTTGTACAATTTTGTGTATTTCGATTTTGATTTCAAGTGAATTTCAAAAGTGATATTTAATTCAGTTCATACTTGTTACCTTGATATTGTTTAGTCTCTATAGGTTAGGTTTTCAAAATAAATTGGTTTCGAACTCAGGGATTTTATGTTAATCATAGAAACTGATATTGGGGTTTAATTTACCGTTCGTTGATTTCATGAACGGAGGATACATGTTCTTGGATTACAAATTCAGATGTCGAATGATCATTGATTTCATGATTCAATATGTTAGTGGGATGGACATTTCTATTCCTGAGTTAGGATGAGGAGTTGGGATATTGAATTATAATTTGTTTGACAGTTGATTTAGAGGGACTTGGGGGTGTTTTGTTTCCATTTGGCTTGACTTGTACAGGCCAGTACATGGCAGAGGTGGGGTCGACTATTTGGGCATGGCCTTGGGCTAGTAGGAATGTTAGTCAGGAGGTTAGCCTAGTATCAGATATGATGGTATTGTATCTAGTGGGTTAGGGTGTCAGGAATTGTATGTGTCAGTGGATGTGTTAGATGTTAGTGATCTATTAGTTAGAAATCCTAGTATTAGTATCCAATTGAGAGTGTCCTGCATACATTGTGTATAAATCCTTATGTGTTAGTATCAGGTTGAGATAGGAGGGTGGCCTAGCATATGGCATATGCACCATGCAGCAGCCTTGCCTTGGCAGATTTGAAATGCAGTAGCAGCAGCAACCTTGCTCTGCTTGCAGCAGGGCAATGCCTAGGCTAGTAGCAGCAACAGCAATCAGTTGGCTGCCTGCAAGCAAGCACCAAGACATGGCTCATTGCCATGTAGCATTGGCCATGCCTTGGCCAATGCTAGCAGCAGGGGTTTTTTCCTTTGGGTTGGCCTTGTGATGTTTAAATGTTGAGTGTTCTCAGTTCAGTTGTGAGGTTTTGGGTAGATGAGTGTATATAGATAGATACTATATGGTGAGTTGAGTTATATATAAAAATAGGTGATTGTTAGGAGAGGTTAGAGTTATACCTCATATGTATATAGATGCATAGGTTATAGGTAAGTGTTAGAGATTGTATATATATGAATTTGAAAGAGGATTTATATGTGATATGGGCTGAGGTTAGATGGGATGTAAGTTCTAATGTATATATGTAGTGTATGTATATGATATATATATACACATCTAGTGTAGCCTATTAAGTATCTATGTTACCTTAGTTTATGGTTAGTGTAGACCAAACCCTAGACCTTGACCCAATGGCATGTTGACCAGTTTGACCAAAGCCTTAGATAATTGACTTGACTTCCTAGATTGACTAGAGTTGACCAAAAGTCAATATTTAGTCTAAATGTGACCAATTGACCTAGTTTGACTAGATGTTGACTTGGGTTGACCCAGAGTTGACTTTGACCAAGATTAACCTAGAAATCATGTAGATTGTATCGTAATATTCTATATTATCATTATGAACATGTCATAACCCATATTTCTCTATTTAGGACATTGTGACTCCGGTGCAGACATCTGAAATTACACTACTCTTTTCAGAGTATCAGGCGAGTACATTCTTTGATAGTTCTCTCATTTACTT
Organism: Iris pallida; assembly: GCA_029216955.1. Taxonomy (NCBI): domain Eukaryota; kingdom Viridiplantae; phylum Streptophyta; class Magnoliopsida; order Asparagales; family Iridaceae; genus Iris; species Iris pallida. The sequence goes on along the minus strand of JANAVB010020400.1, from coordinate 16,412,647 downwards.
GTCAATTACTATACTTCAGTTCTAATTAGTTTTATGTAATTCTCTGTTACAACACGTATGGATATTTCTGGATTCATGTATTTGACACACATACCATCTTGTCTGGTCTCTATTACTGGAATCGTTGTTGGTATCATCATGTCTGGCTTCTATTACTGGAATCATTCTGGAATCATTGCTGGTATCATCATGTTTTGTTAGACTCATCTTGATTCTCGTGTCGAATTCTGGATTTACTTGTACTTGTTGGGAGGGAAAATACTTGAGTAAGACATGTAGACATTCCCCAAATTTGGAATCACCCAAATGCTGGAATCAAGCTGGAATGATAGCCATCTCACACCCGGCCAGGTGTGTGATTTGTCGGATTAACTATAGCCATTTACATGTCGACCTCGATATTTTAAAAACACACTGTTAGAGTATAGGCTGGACTCACCTTGGAATCATTGATCACTATGACTGGAAATCGTCTCGTACTAGATTCATCTTGTTTTAGATTCATCTTGTACTGGACTTACATTAGAGTTTACACTTGTCTACATTTATTATCTGGACTTATACCATGTTACTCTATTTCAGCTAGATTCTATTTTACAGTCTTTATTGCCATGATTCTTCTCTTGTTTTAGTTACCTTACTTTCTTTGTACTTTAACTGTCTCTCTATACCATCACCTGAATATAAACTGCCATGTTCATCCATACAACTGTCTATAACTGCTTTATAGTTCTCTGTCATTTACTTGGGTTTTTTAGATGAGATGTGCTCGTTCCTGTCCTGACTGGAGCTGTTGAAATTTTTACAGATGATTGCCCTGAGGATACTTGCCCTACTTACTATGGACCAGGAGATGGTTTAGCTACCTTTGGCCTCGACACTCAGAGTGATCAGGAGACTAGATAGTTGACTTGGTTTAGTTTCATGTTTTAGAACTTGAATTGTAAATAAGTTTAGACATATTTTGTTTTGAGATTATTATTATTTTGTAGTTGGTTTTGTTGTTATTATTTAGTCTTATTTATAAACTTCTGTGTTATCATATCATGCTCAGACTGTGATTGAGATTTCATTATATCTATACTTGTCCTCCGTTCGGAGTTGAGATTTGACAAGTATATTATATAATTGCGTGAGTTGTTGGTTAGATAGTGACCTAGAATAACGTTCTACCGCCGACACTGCGGCATAGGTTGGGCACTGTTACATACTCGTACCCTCACAGTGGGTGCGGGTCGTGACACATTTTTAGTGGTGGCCCATGCAGGTCGAGAGTCGCATTGGTACGATATTGTGGTAGTGCAACGATTAGTTATACTGCTGCGCGCCTGCGATAGGAACTAAGGAATAGGCTTTAGCAGAGAGGTTATGCAATCACAGTTAGGACTACTTGAAAAGATTCCTAGGATGACCCTTGAGAATCTCATTATAAACTATCTCGAAATTCGACTCCGACAGTTTCTGTCTACTTTCTTGTTCATCGTTGAATTTGATTCTTAGTATTCATTATTGACTTGATTTTCTACCAAGATAACATTATGGGCTAGGTTGTCTCTGTCATGAAATCTAGAGTCTTCTACAGCCATATTAGCTGGTTTGGCGATAAGATAGAGTCTGATTTTGGATGTATTTCTCGGATGTGGGAATTTAAAGTTTTTGCAGCCAAGCTAGCAGCAATACAAAAATTTTAAATACCATGATTCTAGAGGTATGTACATTAGTTGCGGACTCCATAGATTATCGCAGCCATACTTACTGGTGTGACGGGGATTCTGGTAACATGGTTCTGGATAGACGGGTATGATTATCAGATTGCAGAATAGATACCATATAGATGGTGCCATAGTATAATTGAGTGGAATATCAGTGTGTATATTACTTGAGTGTCATGGATTAGATAGAGGAAGCTAGGCCACCTGTAGCGTAGTACCGTGTCCCGCACCATCAGAGGAATACACCCCAGAGGGGCAGGGCTTTTGTGTTGACAGTCAAGTAGGCCGACGCTACGGGTGACGGGTTAGCAAGTCTGTCTTTTCTGTTCTTCTTTCCATCTTGTTGTGTGATTCCATTAGTACCTGTCAGGATGTTTTATGTTGTGATAGATAGTATAGTGACCCTAATCAAGACCGTGATATCACGACCAGTAGGACCACAATTTGTATGTTTTAGATGTAGTTTTCTTGACCTTGATTTGATTGGTGGTTTGGCCTAGTACGGGTACGACCATCTTAATTTTGAGGACGAACTTTTTCTTAGGGGGGTAGACTTGTAACACCCAGTTTTTCAAATGAGGGTAATTTTGAACTTTTGTAATTATAATTATTATTTATTGATATTTATATCATATTATTATATTTTGGTAATTTTTAATCAATTTAAAAATTTTTTAAGTCATGACTTGTGATTTTGATGTGCTGCTAGTGAAACCTGAGAGTCTGTCTGACCTAGAGCCTAACCATGTGATTGGATATTATTTGTCATTTTTAGCCTAGGAGTACTTTGGTCATTTTGACTTATTGTAATTATTTGATTAATTATTGGAGTGGTGATTGTTATTTTTGACTTTGACTAGTTGAGACTTTGTAGGCTAACCTAGATGTTGACACTAGCTATGGTGACTTGGTTAGCATGGTGAGACCTTAATCTAACTTAAGTCAACCCAATTTTAGTCGTATAGATTCAAGTTTGAATAGGAGAAATAAAGACTAGGTTCATAACTTATGACTTAGGAATTTAATTCCTTGACTAATGCATCTAGGCCCATTGCCCATTAGTGAAACGCTAACCCTAATTCTTTCCTTTATGACCAGTCACATAGGGATCCCCACCCTATTTAAACTATCATTCCTTTGTTCTTGCCTTTTTTGTGTTCAACCAACTTTTAGAAAGGAAAGGCAATTCCCATCTTCCTTAATTCATAATAAATTCATTTCAATTTCTTTTTGATCCAAATCTTTTGCAATAGATTCTAATCATCCTCTATTTGATATTCATGGAGAGTGATTTCAGTTTGTGGGCAATTTGGAGGATTTGGCTAGCAATAGGAAATATTTAATTTGGGGCTTTTCTTGGTCATTTGAAACCTATATGTAAAGCCTTCAAATTGCATTTTTTTATTCTGATTTCTTTGCATATTAGGCTAGATCTAGGTGTCCCCTAGCTGTCCCTCAAGTTTGGTAGGAAATCGTGTCCATTTGGTGTCTGTATCGGACACGTGTCTATATGTATGTGCAAGTATTTGTTGAAATGCCACTGTGGACTGTTTGTTCTTGTTTTTCAAAACGAATTTCAGATTTGGGTAGCCCTATATATGGGGATTAATTATATATGTGACTGAGCACGATTTTGTGGGATTTTTGTGTCCAAAATGGATACGTACACGCAGTACGAGAGGCCACTGTGCGCTGTCCTGCTGCTCGGGGTCTACACAGGACAGGACACGGCACGAGACACCACAAAAATTTATGGATACATGCGGGCAATCACTGACACGACACAAACAAAATTTGGGGGGATTTTATCGAGCGAATTGGGAGAAATCTGACTCGCACTGATTTTGCACACACGCACACACGCGCACAGACACGTTCTAATACGTGCTCGTAACTGGGACACCGCGACACTGGGACACGGTGCAGGGGCATAGGCGTGTAGCCCTATGTGTGGAGAACATGTGTGTACTAGCTCAACACACTTCGAGCTCTGTGTCGAGTACACGATGACTCGACACACGTTCACGAGGACTGGGAATTGCTGTTTTTTCTGATACTGTTTCGATTTGGGTTTGGACACCTCGTGTCCTGATTCTTGGACTCGTTGGTGTCCCACTGGACACGTGGGACATGTCCCTGTGACTGTACACGTGTTCTACTATTTTTATTTCAATTTTGTTTGGTTTTCAAAAGGGTGATTTGAGTTCGATTTTCAAATGAATTTAAACATCCATTACCTGGGTTAAATGTTTGTTTCTAAATTGGTTTTTGAAAGTAAAATCCTTAGGTTCAAATTGTTGGCATTCGAAAACTGGGTTTCATGATGTTGAGTTCATTTATTTAATGTCTGATTCATGAATTGGTTGTAGAATTTGGGGTATTTTGATTTTGATTTCAAGTGTATTTCAAAAGTGATATTTAGTTCAGTTCATACTTGTTACCTTGATATTGTTTAGTATCTATAGGTTGGGTTTTCAAAATAAATTGGTTTCGAACTCAGGAATTTTATGTTAATCATAGAAACTGATATTGGGGTTTAATTTACTGTTCATTGATCTCATGAACTGAGGTTATATGTTCTTGGGTTAGAAGTTCAGATGTCGAATGATCATTGATTTTATGATTCAATATGTTAGAGGGATGGATGTTTCTATACCTGAGTTAGGATGAGGAGTTGTGATATTGAATTGGAATTTGTTTGACAGTTGAGTTAGAGGGACTTGGGGGTGTTTTGTTTCCATTTGGCTTGACTTGTACAGGCCAGTACTGTCACGCCCCGCTCCCGTAGGAGCTATCATCCTCGCTAAGGCGTGATGCCACACGAGCCTAGGTTGCGGTCGTGCAAGACGGGTTCCATAACGGCCGATTTCAGCGGCTGCGACGGGGTCGTCGTACAGAAGTCCCAAGTAGAGACATTGAATAATAGCAGCAGAATTTATAAAGCAAAACACAAGTCATTGCAAAACACTCTTTTATTGATATTGAAACAAAGGTTACAATGGGGCGCAAGGCCAAGATTACAAGTCTCTCAAGGTCACTCAAGCTCACTCATCTCACACTACAAGTCACTCAGCTCTCTCCCATCTCTCAATACAAGTCTTGAACCAGAGGAAGCTTTGGAATGCGACGTCCATGCATTATGTCCTGTATAAGTCTTGAATACATGCGGCCGCACGCTTCGAATCGCCAAGGAACTCCGTGTCTCGATGCATCCAAGCGAGCTCCGTGCCACGAGCTTCTACTTGTGCCTGTACATGAAAACTATGTGGGTGTCAGTACTCAACTGTACTGGGGGAATGAGCTTCTCGCCCACCCATACAAAACCAACACGTTTGGTATACTTTTGTGCAATATAGTCCCCTTTATGATTGTCTTTCTACTCTTGCCTTAGGATCAGTTTTAGGACAGACATCTTAGCCTATTTTGTGTCTCTAGACCATCCCGTGCTTGCAACATCAACGTTAATCTATCAAGTCGTGTTTGTCTTACGGCCGAAAATCAGAGACACAACTACATGATAGACTCCTTTTCCATGTGACCGTGCTATAAAACTCATATTAAGGCCGTGCCTCGCATTTCAGTAAGACTAAACCACATCGCCGCCACGAGGCCCATGCTACTTTGGTCACCAACTGACCCAATCAAGACTTCTGGACTAAGTGTCACTTGACCGACTTTGCCTTACGGCATTTCCGGACTTAAATTCAAGACAACTCAAACCAACTTATGCAACTTATATGCCGACAACTCAAGACTCGATGCCACATCTCGTGCCAAAGTACGGTGTCTTCATTATAGCCAAATCTTAGGCCCAACATTTTGTATTCCAACTGTACACACGCATTCAACTCGACTCCTTGATATACTACATTCAATACTCGACCCAATCCAAAGGCATACACGCGAATCGCCGCCATGCCGACTCATCTATATGATTTGGTCACTGACTTCCAGAGCCATCGTGGACTCCTCTAGCTTTTGTTAGACGGGTGCCCTTTCTGCGCAAGGTAGCTAGTCCCGCTGCAAGTTCCCGCCTAACCCGTGCCCAGTACAGCTAATTACTCGTTTCCAATCGCGACCGCAACGGTCCCATGGTCGCCGGGTTGCCGTGCAGGGAAATAACCCACCTTATCGACAAGTTGTCAATGACCATGCAAGACTCGACACAAACTGACGTCTCACACAGTCATGCTACCTCTAATGTCACCATTTCTTTCAGGACCAAGTTCAATACTTCTTAAATCTGAGACTGCATCGACGACCTATAGTCGCGAGCATTTTTTTCTTTCTTCTGAGACCGCCTTGCCGACCTATAGCCGCGAGCATACTTCTTTCTTCTGAGACCGCCTCGTCGACCTATAGCCGCGAGCATAATTCTTTCTTCTGAGACCGCCTCGTCGACCTATAGCCGCGAGCATACTTCTTTCTTGCCCTTTTCCAAACTTAATAAATCAACCGTGGTTCATGCCTTAAAATGATAAGTCCGTGCTTCATGCCTTAAGCCAATCGTGTTCTACTACGACAGGCCTTGGGATTGTGGGACTATTCAACTCATGAACGCCTATTTGATAGTCCTTGCCTTTCTTAACTTTGCAACAACTTGACGAGCAAAGACTGCGTCAAGCCTTGCATCGTGGGAACGTGCTGCGCACGCATTCGACTTTGAACGACCAAGTCACTCGGGTGCCTAGACTTAGGTCACAAGCTGCTCAACGCAACTTAACTCATGGGCAAGCCAAGGCTATGCCAAGCCTTGGACAATGGGACCATGCATGCTTTATGAAGCATTTATGCGGGCAACGCCTATGACTTAGGCTACGTTCATAACTTTGCCTACTCAACCAACTTTCCTTCTCCTAAGCCATGGGACGAAGGATCGAGTGTCATTTTCAAAGCACGCCGTGCACCAACTCTAAGCCGACCATTGGACCTTTCCATATTCTAACTCATTTTGACCTGTCGAGATTATTCCCTTAGCTATGTGGATTCATCTCTTTTATTATCAAGCCTACTTGTCCAAGTTGAAAATATGTGATTTATTATGTGAAGGCTAAGATGAGGCAAGTTCACCGGAACTACCCCACCTGAGCGAGCGGTCGACTCGACCGAGCGATGTCTTCGAGCAGCCGTTGCAAGGCTAAGTCCGAACGCCGTTAGCATTCCGATTCCTCCGATTGACTGAGCAGAACGGGCCACTACATCATACACCACTCAGAAAAAGTTTCGTCCTCGAAACTAACTGAGTACTTACTTATTGACTTATCACTTTACTCACATTCAAGAATTCTCGCAAACACTACGCCTATGTGTTTCTCAAATCCGAGCCACACTCGTGCTATCCTCAATCCGTTCTTCAAAACTCACGATCTCAAAATCTTCGACACTTCTCACGTTCCTCAAGTCTCACTTGATTCAACGTATCACTTAGTTGGATCGTGCACAAATTCCAGGCGTCCCTAACATACATGCATTTCAGCCAAGCCTCATGATAAAGAATCCGCCATCACCACTCGAGTCGGATCGTACACATATTCAAGCATCCTTGATATACATGCATGTCAACCGAGCCTCATGAGTAGTACCTCCACAAATTCTACCACTTCGTACTCGGGCGTCTGCCTAACCGCTAGGCTATGTATTTCCATCAGTATTGGAATCATAGTTCCCAAACAACAATATCAACACTGACCCCATCCTAAGGTCAAACCAATTTGATAGTATAGGGTTTTCTACCCAAGCTCGCATCACTCTGATTTCTAAACATCGAGCATCGATTCCCTACATACATCCCAACATTTCGTCGTACGGGGTCCGAGTCATTCAGCAAAACCATCCTATGACAACTCACGTTCAACCAATTTTACGACATATCAAAATCGCTTATTCAATAAGTCATCTTGTATAGTCTATCCCTTCAAACACGTTCAATATAGTTTGCCTATCAATCTTTCTCAATTCAAGCACGCTATGACGCAATTCGTCGCAAACCAAAATTTCACATTCCACATTTCCTAAGTCATCTATTCCAATTCACGTAATCGATCATGAGGTCGTCTAGCTTAACAATATGTTGTGCCCCGATCTCACGCGATTCTGATTATCCACGGTAGGCATGAATCACCATGCACGCTCTCGCGGGATAATCATCCTCATCAGGACGTAACTCTTGTTTTGTGTCTAGACTAATTCATTCTCGGTGCATGGATTGGACTTACTCGATCCTCAAGTTTATTCAATCATCAATTGCAAGTCTTAACATCCCTGAATTTCCTTCGCATCAAACCAACAAGTCGAGACAATCAAAGTTGTCGCGTCCTAGTTTTCTGAGTTAGTTCATTTTCGTGACATGAATCACCATGTCAGCGCTCACGCGGAACGATCACCCCAAATCCGACGCGACGCATGTGCGAGACTGGAGTTGTGCTCGCACAAAACAAGATCGTCGACATTGTGGTTATCAACGTAACCATCAAGATGTGATTATTTTCATCCAACATTCATCTCAATCAAAATCCTAAGTATAGTATCCGTCGGAACAATAACACTTGAACGACCGTCATTCGCCGAGTGAGAGTACTCCCGAGTTATCGCATATCGATCTTTGATATGCCTCAATATCATCGATGACATGCGTAACCTGACGATCTTCTTTTCCACAAGTTCTGAGTCGTGCGAATGATGTTATCATTCGACTGGATAATCTCCTCGACATTCAAAATCAATTTCGATCATTATCCTTTGACTCAATTCATAACATCAATTTCCTCAAACCCAAATTTACATCTTGTTCATCCGTCTATCTCAAGTCATCGAGCAACGTTTTTCCTCAAATCACATCCTTTCTTGCTAACTCAAATCATCAACCAATATCCATTCCAATCCTCAGAGTCACTGCTTAACTTCAAAATTTAACTTTTCATGCACGTTATCTACCTGTCGTACTGACTTTTTGTATACGATCCGTATCAATTTCCTTGATCAAGTCATCCATTCGTACACCCTAACTTTTCTTCGATTCAATTTCACCTACTCAATCATTTTTGTGTTTCGTACTCGTACAATCCTCAATCCCGTGCACGTTCCGTGTGCATCAATTTCTAGGTTGTTCAAATCGTTCGTCAAATCTCAAGACTACACATATTCAACGATACTCAATCTATGGCTTTGCATAACGCGACGCTTGCTGATAGACTCACCGACACCCCGCATCCTCAATCAATCGGTCGACATCCCTGAGACTATCGCATACACCACTCAGGGATGAAGTTATTCAACAAATCCTCAACTTTTCATTTGAATCAAAATTGACTTCTTCAAATTTTTTGTTCAAACCATTCCTCGAATTCCAAGCACGCACATCTATATCTCACCGACATTACCGTCACTCGATAGCACCCCTATCGATAGTCATCTCACTTTTACTCAATCGAGTTCAACTCATTCTCGCTCAACACAATTCGAATCCCGCACTCGACTTTGCTAAGGTCGACGCAACTTTGGTGTATATGCCCAGCCCGACTTAGCCAACCGTGCTTACGCAACTAACTTTTTGTTTTTTTCAAAAACAGTTCTCCTATATTTTTGCAAAATAGATAGACTTATTGTACGAACATCCCGTGGGACATTTGAGAGAGAGCGCACCAACGATATCAACATGCGGAAGCAACAATTTAGATTTTGCGGAAACAACAGAGTTAAATAATTCAATCAGAAGTCCAAGGACGTAAAGCCGTGCTCTGATACCATTATGTCACGCCCCACTCCCGTAGGAGTGATCGTCCTCGCTAAGGCATGATGCCGCACGAGCCTAGGTTGCGCTCGTGTAAGGTGGGTTTCATAACGGTCGATTTCAGCGGCTGCGACGGGGTCGTCGCACAGAAGTCCCAAGCAGAGACATTGAATAGTAGCAGCAGAATTTAGAAAGCAAAACACAAGTCATTGCAAAACACTCTTTTATTGATATTGAAACAAATGTTACAATGGGGCGCAAGGCCAAGATTACAAGTCTCTCAAGCTCACTCAAGCTCACTCATCTCACATTACAAGTCACTCAGCTCTCTCTCATCTCTCAATACAAGTCTTGAACCAGCGGAAGCTTCGGAAGGCGACGTCCATACATTATGTCATGTATAAGTCTTGAATACATGTGGCCGTACGCTTCGAATCTCCAAGGAACTCCGTGCCTCGATGCATCCAAGCGAGCTCCGCGCCACGACCTTCTATCTGTGCCTGCACATGAAAACTATATGGGTGTCAGTACTCAACTGTACTGGTGGATGTTTCACATAACAAAATGCCTAAAATTGGCTTTTGAAAGAAAACTAGAAAAAAGTACAAAAGTACAAATTATTTCTGGAAAGTATTGCTATAAAATTCAAATCTGAGAGTGATCACTTTGTTCCTTGGACCATACGATGATGATGAAGAAAACTGCTTGAAGAAGATGAACTATCGGAAGAACTAAGTTACCAGAAAGGTATCGAGCAAGGGCACTGATGGCACAGTCGAATGCTTTCCTGCTTTGCTTCACCCTGTTCTTGAGAAAAAGTTGAAGAAATGCTTCTGGGAATATCACTCTGAAAGTATGAGTTTTCTCAGAATCTTCTCTCCTGTATCTCTCTTGATGCTCATCCCTTGTGTTTAAAAATAAGTCTATTTATAGACTAGATCCTCTGTGCGTAAAAAGCAACAAAGTTTGGTAACTGTCACCCACGATGAGAATCAACCTTTATGCGTGATGACACGTGTCACACGTAGAGTTTTGATCTCTACGTATGGTGACAGGTGTCCCAATACTTCAACAAAATGAGGAGAGCACGTACACACGTTCCTCGATAAGTGTGGCATGAAAGCCACGTAAGCAGACCACGTTCTCATGTAGCCAGAAAAGATCGGGCGTAAAAATGACCCAAAATAGACTTCCTGTGTAAAGTAGCAGACTGGGCGTAAAATAGCCCAAAATAAACTTCTTGCATAAAGTGGCTGAAAAATAGCCTTGAGCGTAAAATTAGCTCAAATAAACTTTACGCGCACAACAGCCTTGAGCATAAAAAAAACTCGAATAGCTTTCGTGCGTAAAAGAAGCAATCTCTTTAGCATAAAGTAGCCCATCTGCACACTAAACGACAAGTATTGGGTTTGGTGTAAATCAAATCTTCTCGACTTCTGTGTTGTCCGCTGTCAGAAAATCATTACGTCAGAACAGTATCATGTGCATTAAATGCGATGATTTGACAGTTCGTCCCCCGCGTAAAAGCTTTGAGGATGGCTCTCGCGTAAAGTAGCTCGCATAAAGTTTTACTCTATTTGTCTTGCATAAAGTCTGAGTTTGACTCTGTTTGACTCTGTTTGACTTGCGTAAAGCTCTTAACTTCTTTGACTTGGTCCATGAAGCACTTTTTACGCTCCTACAAGACCCCCTTCAAAGTTTTCAAATATTTTCAAATTTTGAAATACTTTGAACAGAAGCATAAAATCCGGATATTCATCAGTCTGCGTAAAATTCGGGATATCCAACGGTCATCTGCGTAGAGTTCGGGATACTCAATAGTTCGCGTAAAAGTCGAGATATCCAACCGTCAGCGTAAATTTTGGGAATTTGAACCGATTTCAAAATTCTCTATAAATAGAGTTTTACGAGTAGAGAGAGAACTTTACTCTTTCTCGAAATTTCAGTCTCTCTTTATTCTCTTCCCCTTCATACTCTCACTTCGACTCGATGGCCCCCAAGAGCAAGACCGCCGCCGGCAGCAAGTGCAAGAAGCCCGCCGCTTCGTCGACGATTGATCGCGCAGAAACCAACATGCCCTCATCGGTGGCACCTCGACAGTCCAACCCCGTTGTAGCTCCGGCCATGAAAGGTAGAGCACAACCTAACTTCGGCCGTGAGTTCGCCGGAGAAGAAGAAAAACTTCACGCCCACGTTATACGTGTCAGCGTAAAACTTGAAATAAGAAAATACGCCCACGTTATATGTGTCAGCATAAAAATAGAAACATATGCCGACGTCTATACGTGCCAGCATAAAAATCAAAATACGCTCACATCAATATGTTCCAACGTAAACATCAAAATACGTCCATATCAATATGTGGAAGCGTAAAATTCAAAATACGCTCACGTCGATACATGCCAGCATAAAATTTAAAATGCGCTCACGTCAATACGTGCCAGCATAAAAATTAAAATACACTCACGTCAATACGTGCCGGCGTAAAATTTCACAAGTGAAAAAGAATTTGCGTAAAAAATAAAGAACTTTTACACTTTTAAAAAATTTATCAACTTTAATTTTTGTGCATAAGCGTAAAATTTGCATAGTCAGAGTCTTTAATCTTTATGCGTAAAATTTAGACTAAGTCATCTGCGTAAAAATTTCAAATTAGATTTTCACTAACTTGATTTTTTTTCTTTTGGCAGTTGACTTGCAAATTTACCCACTTGCAGAAATATTTGGCTCGTCAGCTGGTATGGTGGGCTCAAATTACTTGGAGAACTTTTCCCACGTGGAGTTCCCTCAGTCGAATCCTAAATACCCTGAAGGGAGACAACAGCTAATAGCTGCCCAGGGGACAGAATGCTGTTATCTATGATAAATGGAGAAGTGTTGGTATCGCTAGATGACCAACAATTTTTGAAGCCAACCTTCTTGTTTCGGGATGCGATAGATTTCCAGTCACAAACACACCCCAAGAAGGAGTCCTGGGTGTTCAAGTTTGGAGAGAGGGTAATGTATCTCCCAGACATGGCCAGGGATTATCCCATATCCGCATTTGTCCATGCCACCCATCCTCGACAGATGCTATGGAACCTGACGCCCAGCAGTCATGGTAGGCCGAAAAGAATCATTTTTAAGAGGGATAGAGCCAACGAAATGGGCTACCACATTAGTGCTCCTAGTGGTGGTGTCATTCCTTTCTCTGGTCTACTGCCTGGGTTTACAACGAGTGAAGATTCAGCTCTGATCCAACCGGTGCAGACCCCAATGTTTATTAACAAGTTCATAAGGGCTACAGTATTATATCCTCAGGCCAACCTAGGCTACCAGGGTGGTTGACTCCATATAACCAGAACTGGATTCAGCTTAATGCCTGGATCATGAAAAACTTCAAGACGGACCTGGAAGCCATCGGCCTTTATGAAGCGGTAGCCTCTACGAGCCAGGGTATACCGATAAATAGTAATATGTTCTTGGCTTTGATGGAGTTTTATATGAGTTCAACAGGTACTTTTGTAACCCCACTAGGTGAAATGGGTCTTTTCCTGCACGAGATGCAATTCATCTCTAAGCTGTCGATGGGTGAAGCGACATATGAAGAGTATGTTCCCTCTAACCGGGAACTGGCAGAAACCAGAGAGAAAAATCCTCAATTGGTTGAGGTCTACCAAGAACTGATGTGCCATTACTTAATTTGCACCTCTATGTATGATAGTGGGTCGCACTTGGCATATACTAATAAATGGACAACCTATCTATTCTACCATGAGAATAGGATACCCAAGAACGAGAAGGGGAGATTCCAAGAAAACAAGGCTCCAACCATCAACCCTTGTTCAATAATCCCTTCAGATCTGATCCACAGTTTGATGATCTTACATAAGTCTCCGGACTAGCATTTGTCCACTAAGACTGGAGACATCGCTGCGGAGACTAAAACCTTAAGCTACCTGAGGCGTGGCATTCAGAAGATCTCAAGGGAAGCCTTGCTGCCAGGCTTTCTTTCTCTATAGCTACAGAGATGGGTGGTGTCAGGGATCAGCATAGTAGACAGAATTCACTGAAACGTATTATGGCCGGCAGTACGTTTGGTGTTCAAGGTCGGAATCTACCTGCTATCGGCAATGGTGTGTCGAATAAATGCAGGTTTGCGGACCTTTGGTAAGGAACTAATCAACAACGCTCATCACCGAAAAGAATTCCCAAGGGTGGAGATGCTCTACACTTATCTGATGGGCTGGCTACTGCTTCATAACTGCAGTTTGTTGCCACCAGGCCCTGGAGATAATGCGGAGGTCTTCCTCCAGAAATTCAATAAGGCCACATGGACTGCAACTACTGTGGCAGATACTCGGGCAGTGCTGAACTATTCTCATGGCTATAATTTTTTCTACACCAGGCCACAAGTTCCAGCCGATTGCCTAGGTGTACAATATGAAGACAGAGGCGAAGGGAGGACTTCATTGCATATGCCAGTTTTCAGATGGCTAGTGTGCATTAGACCCTCAAATCTTATGTACAGGAATGAAGACAACTATGCGTTCGAACCGTATCTACCAAGTCGGTTCGCTCGCCAGTTTGGATATGACCAACTTCATGTTGGTAATCCCTCCACCAGCTTCTATCATTATGGGAAGCTAATTGATGGTACAAGAGCCTGGAGATACTGTAACGCCCCAGTCCCAAAATACGTAGGACTAGGATACGTATACATGCCAGCTACGCATCGAGAGGACTCCAGCCCAGCTCGAATACGTATAAGCTGTCTGGTTTCCTAAAGCAATCTACAAATATCTCAATCAAATGAAGATAAACTCTGGTATAAACCAAGTAAACTAATGCTGGTCAGACATTAGCAAACCAGTTACTACAAGTAACAAGAAAATATAATATACAATAAAGTAGACCAGACTCTAATGCAATTATCTTGAACAAGCTTCTAATAAAAGATAAAGCTTGTAAAACTAGGCTATACAGCAGCAATGTCAAAGTAATATAATATAGGACAAAATCTAATTACGGAAGAGAACGATAAAACATCAACTAATTATACCTGCAGTCTTGGTGTAGTAACATCATCCATCAATGTATCATATCTTCGGCTAATACCTGGAGAGATCACCAAGTCCTCAGAGGACTAGCAAGACATATAATATACATGTCTACTTTACAGTAAATAACATGCAGAATTAAATAGAGAAATGTAAAATAGACAAAGATCAATAAGACGTCTCAATATCATAAGGCCATGGGACGCTCCCGACCTTAAGACAAAAGATAAGTACTACCGTAATGCCATGGGACACTCCCGGTCCTAGAGACGGGATAACAGGTCGATAAGAAGTCTCTAATACCATAACACTATTGGACGCTCCTAGTCCTAGAGATATCAGGGCTAATGTCGAATCAATCAATCACGACTACAGGTCAAGTCAAGCTCAAGGGCAAAGGTAGAAGACTAGTTAAAATCATCATAAGACTCGCATAAAACAATAACGGCATAAGATGACTCAATAAGAAACGTGCACGTAAAATAAGAAAGTAGAAATAACATAAATATGAATGAATGATATGAAGTAGAACTGGAAAGAGATAACAATATAGAATATGCATGTAAATACTGTAAAGTTTGGCAAGGTGTACTTGCCTGGTGTCGTGCTGTGAATCTGAAACGTCGTTCCCACGTCAACGCCGCCGGAACCCGACGCTCCTAGATAATTAATTAACTAAATTAACCCACTACTCATGAACTTACAATATGATTTAATTAGTCAAGATAATTTTTTAAGATTATATTCAATTTCTCGTGGAACCCTTTAGACCCATACAATCACACACAGGCTCCACGAGACACCGAACACAGTTTTTTGGGTTTCCAACTCCCAATTAGTCAGTTAGGTTGCTACTTCAATCATATACTTAAAATAATATAAAAATAATAAGAATATTATTTAAACTAATTTTCTATAGATTTATCTCAGAATTTCTAGAATTTATATTTCTAAAGAATTATACTACTAGTTGTCTATCAGGTCGACTAGTCTATCCGAAATTTGTCTAGAACTTCATTAATTATCTAAAATTAGGAAAATTCTCAAAAATATAATTTCAATAGAATTAAAATGCCCTAAATATTATAATATAAAATTTTGATGCAAGGGTTTCATGGTACTAATGGTTTGGAATCTTCTAGGTCAACAAGTCACCCAAAAATGACTAATTTTGACCTATAATTTTCTCGACCAGAATTGAATTGATAAATTCATAAAAATGTTCTTTAAAATCCTATTTTAAATATATTAACCTACATAAAATTCAGTTTTGAAAAATTCCTACAGAAACTTATAGTTCCTTCACAACATGGTAAGTTTTGGCTCTACCGAAACATGAAAATAGCTATCATAATTCATGAAACTTTTATGGGTGAAAAATACTACCTAAGAGACATAAAAATACTATTTCTACAGAATTAATACCATAATTTCTACAGATTTATAGCATAGGTTTGAGATGAAAAAATTA
Organism: Iris pallida; assembly: GCA_029216955.1. Classification (NCBI taxonomy): domain Eukaryota; kingdom Viridiplantae; phylum Streptophyta; class Magnoliopsida; order Asparagales; family Iridaceae; genus Iris; species Iris pallida. The sequence continues at coordinate 16,396,696 of JANAVB010020400.1, read as the reverse complement.
GGATTTCTTACCAAAAGTTATTGCTAGTTGGGTTGTGGAGGCTTCTCCTTGCTAAAGCTCCCACCTTTATTGCTATCCTTGCTTGCTAATCCTCTCTTGATGAGTTTGGAGGAGATGGCAATGGTTCTATATGGTTGGATGGAGAAGATAGAGTTTTTAGGGTTCGTTTGGTGGAGTTTGGATGGAAGAAGGATGAAAGAAGGAGCCTTTATGAAGGAGGATGAGTTATGTGATGGAGGGGATGATGTAGTAGAGTGGAGGGGATACTATTTTCGAAATTAATGGTAAAGGAGCTGCTCTTGGATGACAAATAAGAGTTTTTGGTGTTAGGGTTAGGGTTTTGATAAGGGTTGATATATATATGGGCCTATGGGTTGAGTTTATATATGTAGGAGGGTGTTTCCATGCATGGCATGGCCCGCCAAAGTAGGAGATTATTTTTGGACAAAAATTACATGAAAATAAACTTTGGTTGGTCATATATGGGGTCCACATGGATTGGTTTAGTTATTTGATGAGTTGGCTAATTGATTGATTGTGGATTTAAATAAAAGGATTCCTAATATGGAACTAGTTAGATTTCTAAATATAAATGCAATCTAAATCTGAATTAAATATACAATATATATATTTATTAATATATATTAATGTCCAACATGCCTACATAGGTTTGGGTTGGACTTTGGGTCAAATATAAACTAATGCCAACTATGATTACACTAGGATTACACGTAGACACTTTCTATAAATAAAAGCTTTCCAAAATTGAAAACATATTAATATTAATAAAATATATATACAAAATACATATCAACATGAAGGTATTTGATAGTACTACATGTCTATTTAGATTGGGATTTGGTTCGGGTCAAGTCGGGGCTAAATTGGTACAACCGGGTCTCCTAGAAAGTCAATAATCTAATAATTAAATAAATAAATCATCGGTGGAGGTTAAGTCGCAACTTGGCCTGGTTTTCCTAGTTAGAAAACACCTATGGCTCGGCCTTCCCTACAATGGGTAATTGACTAGTCAAAGTACATGACTACACTATCCTGTTAAAATTTTTAGTCGATATGTATCTCAAACTTAACCATAACTAAGGCCATATATATAATATTAGACTATTATAAATATAATCATATACACAAAATTTTATTTAAATCTAATTGACTGTATAACATCCCAAAATAAATCCATAATAATTATACTATCATGGCAACCTAACATGGCTTCCTACCAGGTGCGTTTAGCAAGGTTAGGGTCCAAATATATTTTCTAATTTAATCGAACTCTAAGAGTCAACCAATAAGTCTCTTGTGCCATTCGCAATTAAATAGCACATGGAGACTCGATCGAGTGGCACACTCTTAGCATGTGTGTCATAGGCTCAAAATGAGTTAAAACCATAATTGGGTCGAATAGTTTTGATTTATGTCGAGTCCCGAACTCACGTGGGAAGTTAGGTCTGGAATTATGGTAAATAATCTAATTGCCTAAATTTGACCCGAAGTTGCGCAAAGTCAAAAGAATGCTAGGGGACAAGTTTGGGTGGGACATAATATATCAAGTTGAAGGTCTTCCTGTCTACTACAAAACTCATGAAGGACGTTTTAAGAGATGGGCATGTCTTGTGCTCCAAAAATCAAAGACACGGAAGAGTACATATATAATCATAATTAAATATACAATATAACCTAATAATTAGAAATACTAAAAAATAATTCCCAAAAATCAGGGTCCTCACAATCTACTCACCTTAAAAGAATTTCTTCCTCGAAATTAAAATAAGGCTCAGTAACAAAGAACCGTGCTAGAGTAACTAGGAATAGTTTAAGGGATATGCTAGGTCACTACAGTGTCTCCTAATAAGTCAAGTAATAATCAAGCCTAAACAATTCAACATTCGTAAAGCTATATGGTTATCTATAGTCGCTCTTTTTGGTACTAGCAGTCTTGCAACGATCACGTTGAAGGCTTGTCCTCCTAACCATTTTATCAAGACAATTATATAAGTCTCCCTTCACCTAACCAAGTTAAGTGATACCTATCAATCTGTCAAATCCTAATTTTACAATTGACAGGATATAATAGTAAATAGGTTAGGTTAGGCTATGTCTAGTTTCATCTCTTAGAGGGTCGATCTCTACACTAAAACTACCACTCTATTCTTGATCAAATGGTCACCATAAGGGCGTAACCCAGTATAATCATATATGTATGCCTATAATGAGGACGTCTACCCACCTTTGGTCAAACTACCTCATCAAACACATGATGCCCTGTGGCATATGGCATCTCTAATCCTACTTATCTATCAAGCAATCACAATACAATAAGCAAACTAACTTACACTATAACTTAAGAATTTTTGCTAAATCCTATATAGCACGATTATTCGTCACTCCGAAATTGGAAGGGACGAGAAGCAATGATACGAGAAAGCAAGGGAATAGTAATCGAGAGTAAATACGAAGTTCAAGGGCGGTAGAAAATTTCTAAAAGAATTGTCAAGGCAGTTGTGGATTGAGATTCCTAAGAGTTTAGTCATATTCGCAGGCCCGCTCGGTACAGTGACGTAACCGAAACGGCTAACTCGACCTGCATGGGCCACTACAAAAACATGTAACTCCCCAGTCCCAAAATACGTAGGACTAGGATATGTATACATGCCAGCAACGCATCGAGAGGACTCCAACCCAGCTCGAATACGTATAAGCTGTATGGTTTCCTAAAGCAATCTACAAATATCTCAATCCAATGAAGATAAACTCTGGTATAAACCAAGTAAACTAATGCTGGTCAGACATTAGCAAACCAGTTACTACAAATAACAAGAAAAGATAATATACAATAAAGTGGACCAGACTCTAATGCAATTATCTTGAACAAGCTTTTAATAAAAAATAAAGCTTGTAAAACTAGGCTATACAGCAGCAATGTCAAAGTAATATAATATAGGACAAAATTTAATTACGGAAGAGAACGATAAAACATTAACTAAATATACCTGCAGTCTTGGTGTAGTAACGTCATCCATCAATGTATCATATCTTCAGCTAATACCTGGAGAGATCACCAGGTCCTCAGAGGACAAGCAAGACACATAATATACATGCCTACTGTACAGTAAATAACATGCAGAATTAAATAGAGAAATATAAAATAGACAAAGATCAATAAGACGTCTCAATATCGTAACGCCATAGGACGCTCCCGACCTCAAGATAAAAGATAAGTCTCTACTACCGTAATGCCATGGGACACTCCCGGTCCTAGAGACGGGATAACAGGTCGATAAGAAGTCTCTAATACCGTAACGCCATTGGACGCTCCTAGTCCTAGAGATATCAGGGCTAATGTCGAATCAATCAATCATGACTACAGGTCAAGTTAAGCTCAAGGGCAAAGGTAGAAGACTAGTTAAAATCATCACAAGACTCGCATAGAACAATAACGGCATAAGATGACTCAATAAGAAACGTGCACGTACAATAAGAAAGTACAAATAACATAAACATGGATGAAAGATATGAAGTAGAACTGGAAAGAGATAACAATATAGAATATGCATGTAAATACTGTAAAGTTTGGCAAGGTGTAATTGCCTGTGTCGCGCTGTGAATCTGAAGCGTCGTTCCCACGTCAACGCCGCCGGAACCCGACGCTCCTAGATAATTAATTAACTAAATTAATCCACTACTCATGAACTTACAATATGACTTAATTAGTTAAGATAATTTTTTAAGATTATATTCAATTTTTCGTTGAACCCTTTAGACCCATACAATCACACACAGGCTCCACAAGACATCGAACACAGTTTATTGGGTTTCCAACTCCCAATTAGTCAGTTAGGTTGCTACTTCAATCATATACTTAAAAACCATATAAAAATAATAAGAATATTATATAAACTAATTTTCTATAGATTTATCTCAGAATTTCTAAAATTTATATTTCTAAAGAACTATACTACTAGTTGTCTATCGGGTCGACTAGTCTACCTGAAATTATTCTAGAACTTCATTAATTATCTAAAATTATGAAAATCCTCAAAACTACAATTAAATAGAATTAAAATGCCCTAAATATTATAATATGAAATTTTGATGCAAGGGTTTCATGGTACTAATGGTTTGGAATCTTCTAGGTCAACAAGTCACCCAAAAATGACTAATTTTGACCTATAATTTTTTCGACCAGAATTGAATTGATAAATTCGTGAAAAAATTCTTTAAAAATCTATTTTAAATATATTAACCTACATAAAATTCAGTTTTGAAAAAATTCCTGCATAAACTTATAGTTCCTTCACAACATGGTAAGTTTTGGCACTACCGAAACATGAAAATAGCTATCATAATTCATGAAACTTTTATGGGTGAAAAATACTACCCAAGAGACATCTAAACACTATTTCTACAGAATTAATACCATAATTTCTATAGATTTATAACATAGGTTTGAGATGAAAAAATTAGGATTTCTTACCAAAAGTTATTGCTAGTTGGGTTGTATAGGCTTCTCCTTGCTAAAGCTCCCACCTTTATTACTATCCTTACTTGCTAATCCTCTCTTAATGAGTTTGGAGGAGATAGCAATGGTTCTAGATAGTTGGATGGAGAAGATAGAGTTTTTAGGGTTCGTTTGGTGGAGTTTGGATGGAAGAAGGATGAAAGAAGGAGCCTTTATGGAGGAGGATGAGTTATGTGATGGAGGGGATGATGTAGTAGAGGGGAGGGGATACTATTTTCGAAATTAATGGTAAAGGAGCTGCTCTTGGATGATAAATAAGAGTTTTTGGTGTTAGGGTTAGGGTTTTGATAAGGGTTGATATATATGGGCCTATAGGTTGAGTTTATATATGTAGGAGGGTGTTTCCATGCATGGCATGGCCCGCCAATGTAGGAGATTATTTTTGGATGAAAATTACATGAAAATAAACTTTGGTTGGTCATATGTGGGGTCCACATGGATTGGTTTAGTTATTTGATGAGTTGGCTAATTGATTGATTGTGGATTTAAATAAAAGGTTTCCTAATATGGAACTAGTTAGATTTCTAAATATAAATACAATCTAAATCTGAATTAAATATACAATATATATATATATATTAATATATATTAATGCCCAACATGCCTACATAGGTTTGGGTTGGACTTTGGGTCAAATATAAACTAATGCCAACTATGATTACACTAGGATTACACGTAGACACTTTCTATAAATAAAAACTTTCCAAAATTGAAAACATATTAATAAAATATATATACAAAATACATATCAACGTGAAGGTATTTGATAGTACTACATGTCTATTTAGATTGGGATTTGGTTCGGGTCAAGTCGGGGCTAAATTGGTACAACCGGGTCTCCTAGAAAGTCAATAATCTAATAATTAAATAAATAAATCATCGGTGGAGGTTAAGTCGCAACTTGGCCTGGTTTTTCTAGTTAGAAAACACCTATGGCTCGGCCTTCCCTACCATGGGTAATAGACTAGTCAAAGTACACGACTACACTATCCGTGCTAAAATTTCTAGTCGATATGTATCTCAAACTTAACCATAACTAAGGCCATATATATAATATTAGACTATTATAAATATAATCATATACACAAAATTGTATTTAAATCTAATTGACTGTATAACATCCCAAAATAAATCCATAATAATTATACTGTTATGGCAACCTAACATGGCTTCCTACCAGGTGCAGTTAGCAAGGTTAGGGTCCAAATATATTTTCTAATTTAATCGAACTCTAAGAGTCAACCAATAAGTCTCTTGTGTCATTCACAATTAAATAGCACATGGAGACTCGATCGAGTGGCACACTCTTAGCATGTGCATCATAGGCTCAAAATGAGTCAAAACCATAATTGGGTCGAATAGTTTTGATTTATGTCGAGTCCCGAACTCACGTGGGAAGCTAGGTCTGGAATTATGGTAAATAATCTAATTGCCTAAATTTGACCCGAAGTTGCACAAAGTCAAAAGAATGTTAGGGGACAAGTTTGGGTGGGACATAATATATCAAGTTGAAGGTCATCATGTCTACTACAAAACTCATGAAGGACGTTTTAAGAGATCGGCATGTCTTGTGCTCCAAAAATCAGAGACACGGAAGAGTACATATATAATCATAATTAAATATACAATATAACCTAATAATTAGAAATACTAAAAAAATAATTCCCAAAAATCAGGGTCCTCACAATTACTTTAGCACTGCTTGTACCGGTGCTAAATTAAGAGTATCGACTGCTACCAGCACAACTGAGCTACGTATACTTCATATATATGCTAGCTTTTATGCATCCATCCGCTCCTTTGCCCATGGCTATAACATGAAGGAGAGTCTTAGATGGCCCAAGAAAGGGAATGTCGAAGAGCCAGTCAGGGTACTTCCAGACATACCCAATGACGCTGCTATTCCAGATGAGTATATGGAAGTAATCCCCACGGGAGTTGGAGAAATAGCTGCGGGACCTATTATTATCGAAAAAACTCGGAAACGGAAATCAGGTGCAGCTGTTACCCTTCCAAAGAAGACCCTCCCAGAGAAGAAGAAGAAAATTACTGTCAAATGGCCTTCTAGACAGAGAGTCGCTACTCCAGAGAGCGACACTCCAGTCGAGGAGCCTCAACATATTACATCTTCTTCGACTCATCCTGGAGAAGGATCCTTTACATCTCAACCGGCAACATCAATAGAAGTCGTGGGGGTTCTATCTCCGGGACGCCTCAGCTCATCACTTCATCTGTCTTTGCCACAAAAGACACAAGCTACTAAAGACATTGCCACTACACATACTGTTGATCGAGAGCTCATCCCATCAGATGAACCGGCTCTTGCCTTCGATGATGATGACTGGGATGGAGACTATGACTCGTACTTGGCACGTCTTACACCTACTCCAGGTAAATATAAATCACACAAAATCTATACAAGATTATGTATCATAATTTTGTATATTAACTTATTTTATCTAATTTGCAGGTGTCATCATTGCATCAAAGCCTATGGCTCCTCCTCCTCCACAAGAAGATATTCATGAAGAAAACATAGAATATGAGGAAGAGAGTTCTTCTTCAGAAGAAGAAGATACAGAGATACAACAAGAGCCTAAAGTGAAGGCTCAGCTAGAATTGTCTTCTCCTGCTGAGGGCGGAGAAAAAGAACAAACTGCAGTAGAACCCACTGTAGATGAAGAAGCTTCTACTGCAAAATTGACAGACTTCAACGAAGAACCAGTTGTAGAAGGACCCACTACAACTGAACTACTTGAAGAGCCGGTAGAGCCGGTAGCCAAGGAAGGTGATGAAGACATGGTCAAATCATCAACTGAAATTGGAGACGTTGTAATAACATCCTCTATTATTGCTACCGATCCAGTACAAGTTCCTGAGAAGACGGTGTCTGAACCGGAGTTAGCTATGATGATTACCATTCCTCCCACAATCATCACCGCCACTGAAACCCAAATAATTTCAACTTTAGAACTGGCTGGAGTAAAAAGTGTTGAAGACATTGTCCCTTAAGCTCCTGGGGATCAATTAGCTACGGTAGCAGCGACAACATTGACTCCATCTCAGTCTGCTACCAAAGCAACAACATCTGCCCCTAGTTTTCAGAAAAGAGACTTGGTAGATATCGCTGCTACGTCGAGCTCAAATGCAGAAATGAATCTCTTTGTTGAGATTCATACTGAAACGTTCTACAAAACGCTAGTAGCTCTGATCAAGATGGTCCTGAAGAAGGGCCTTAACTATGAAAGTCTGAAAGCTGTGATTGCTCTTACGATCAGAAATGTCGCCATGTTCAATGATGCAGCGAGAGCCGCGGCGCTGGAGAAGGTCGTGGAGGAACTTGAACAGCCCATTAGAAAATATCTATGGTTGTCAAGCGAAACTATTGAAAGTCTTATCCAAAGCGAGTATGACGCTTTATCAGCTAAATACACCGCTCAGGAGACTACTTTCAATGAATCTCTCTAAGAGTATAGCAGCAAGGTCGCCAAAGAAAAAGCTTTTTTGGCTGAAGCTAAGCCCCAGCTGGATATCCAGAGAGAAGCCTATGAAACTTCAAATATAAGAATTCATCAACAGAATGATAGAATTCGTGAAGTTGAGGCAGAATTAGCTCGCTTGAAGGCGAAGAGGGAGCAGTTGATCACAGCTCGAGACCAACATCTAACACAAAGCTCAATTTTGGAGGAACAAGTCTTCGGTGCTGAAGCTACTATCAAAACCCTTGACGAAGCCAAGGATAAGATGATAGGTACTTTCGCCGACTTCTCCCATATTTGTACTCCGGAAGCTCGACGGACTATGGCTACTGCAACTGTGCTGAGCTCTCGCGAGAAGCGTCTAGCAGAGTTACAAAAATTGCTTGAAGATGTCTCTGCTCCGCTTTAGGCAAATAAAGAATTTTTGTAATCTTTTATCTTTTTTCATTCGGTAATATTTACGAGAAATGAATGAAATAATTGTTTTGTGACCCTATCATTTATTTTGAAATTAAACAGTAGGTATGAGATAGAAAACACTTATCAGAGGTAATATGGGCATGACAATTCTTCTATACTCAATGAATTATATCTATCTAGAGGTAATGTGGACATGATAGATAATGAATCTCGTTTTTTGTTTAGAGTATACGATACTATCAGAGTTAATATGAACGTGACAGATCGTAACAACTCAAAGAAAAATAGATTAATATCTATTCAGAGGCCATAGGGACATGATAGATAGGAAAAGAAATAGACTTTAATATTTATTCAAAGGTCATAATAACATGATAAATAATAAATCTATTTTTTAATCAACTGGTAAGACAGAAGATCAAAAGTCTCATTTAGGAAGACAAATAATCAGCTTAACCAAACATTGGTAGCTGGGAAATAAAGAAGAAATTCAGACATAATATTTCTTCAAGAATTTGCCATTAATCGGCATCATGAGCAAATCTCCATTAGGTTTAGACAACCTATAGGCACCATTGGAGAATACCGACTCAACTATATAAGGACCTTTCCATTTTGCTTGAAATTTTCCTTTGCTCTTATGAGTCATCACCATCGGTCTTCGGATAGCCAAAACTAGCTCACCAACTTTAAATACCATCTCTTTAATTTTACGATTGAAAGTTCGAGATATGCGGGCTTGATATAGCTCAATGTGCTATTGCGCTTGAAGACGCTTCTCATCTAGACCTTCAAGTTCTTGAAGTCTCAATTGATCATTATTCTCTGTAGTTAGCTCATTAGCAATGGCTATTCTAAGAGATGGAATCTGGATTTCCAGTGGAAGAATAGCCTCACATCCGTAAACTAGTGAAAATGGTGTAAAACCAGTAGGAGTTCGGACTGTCATTCGGTAAGCCCATAAATATTCTCCAAGTTTCTCATTCCAATCACGTTTATTAGAGGAGACGAACTTTTTGAGAAGTTTAATGATTGTCTTGTTGAAAGCACCGGCAAAACCATTAGCAGTTGGATTATAAGTCGTAGAAGCCAGATTTTGGATCCGATTCTTATCACAGAATCGATAAAACGCCTAACTGGCAAATTATGGTCCATTGTCATGAATTATCCATCGGGAAATCCCGAAACGATAAATGACATGGTATTTAATAAAGCTAACCACATTAGATATTTTTACTTCAACAAGGGAAACCGCTTCCGCCCATTTAGAAAAGTAATCGGTTATAGCCAAGATAAACAATGTCCCTTGACGGAAGGAGGGTTAATCGGACCAATAATATCCATGCCCCAAGCTTCGAAGGGCCAAGAAGCTGCTGTAAGATGTAAAAATTCAGATGGTTGATAAATAAAATCGGTATGAATCTGACATACTTTACACCGTCTGGCGTAATCTACAGCATCTGCTATCATGGAAGGCCAATAATATCCCATTCTTCGGATACGATCCTATAATTTTGGACCCGATTGATGGACACCGCAGCCACCATCATGAGCTTCATGGAGTGTTTGCTTAGCTTCACTCTCAGAGAGACAACGCAGCAAAAGTCTGTCATAAGAATGACGATATAACATACGTAAAGAAAAATCAAAGTAGAATCAAAATGATCGTCTCTTGATTAATACAGCTTCTTTTGGATTTTCAGGTAAAATCCCATGAACCGCATAATCAATGAATGGACTTCTCCAATCTCTTCGTTGAGAACTTGATTCTGTAGTATAACTCTGTTAAATATGCAAGTTATTCTTGACACAGAATAAGTCTCGATCCAACAAAGTAATGGTATTTTGTCTTCTAATTGGAACAACTAAGTCTGCAGCTAAACTAGCAAGAGCATCAGCTTCCAAATTTTGAGACCGTGGTACGAATTCGATAAAGAACCCTTTGAATGAAAGGACCAATTCGATTATCACTTGATGATATGGAATGAGGTCAGGATTTCTGACTTCATATGTCCTTCTGACCTGATTAACAATCAGTTGAGAATCTCTAAAAGCTTCTAGGAACTCAATGTCCAATTGTTTTGCCACTTGAAGACCAATTAGCAGAGCATTATATTCTGCCACATTGTTGGAGCATGGTTCATTAAGAGAATAAGCACGATAAATGACCATTTTATCAGGAGAGACCAATACGATGTCTACTCCGAAGACAATATTGCCTTTAGGTCCAACCCGCGATGCTCCATCAAAATATAGCTGCCAAATATCATCCTTCAAAGTCATGTTGCAATCCACGACTTCATCTGCAATATCCTCATAAAGCTTAGATGTTTCAGGTGTAGGGTGAGCTGCTAAGAAATCAATTAAAGCTTGACCCTTCACTAATTTTTGAGGTACATAGACCATATCACAAGGAGTAAGCAACATTGCCCAGGTGGCTAACTTTGAATTAAGAATGCTCGGTTTTCTCATCAATACCCGAATAGGATTTATTCTAGAGATGACAAGAATAGTTTGTCCTGACACATAATGTTGTGTCTTTTGAACGACAAAAACCAAAGCCAGATTTTCTTTCTCCACAGGAGTATACCTGTGTTCAGCTCCGACCATCATTCGACTAAGATAATAAATTACTTGTTCATGACCTTTATCACTTTTGTGTACAAGATGAGCACCAAGTGAATGATCTAAGGCTCAAACATAGAGCAAAAATGGTCTTCCCACTACTGGAGGTACCAGAACAGGTGGATTTGTAAGGTAGATGTCATTGAAGGCTTTTTGACATGCTTCATCCCAAACAAATGATACACCTTTCTTTAATAGACAAGAAAAAGGTTGACATCTCCCAGAAAGATTGGATATAAATCTTCTGATATAAGCAATGTGACCTTGGAAGCCACGAAATTCTTTTAGATTGCATGGAGGACGCATTTTAAGAATTACTTTGATTTTATCAGGATCAACGTGGATACCATGAAAAGTAATGACAAATCCTAAAAACTTGCCACTAGAAACCCCTAAGAAAGACTTAGTAGAATTCAGCTTCAATTGATGCTGACGCATCAACTCAAATACTGTCTTTAAGTCTTGAATGTGATCATCTTTTGATCGACTTTTAACAGCAATATCATCCACATAACATTTAACTATTTTCCGTAGATGTTCTTGAAAGATGTTGCTCGTAGCCCGTTGCTACGTAGCACCGGCATTTTTCAGACCAAATGGCATACTCGTATAGCAGTAAACTCCAAGGGGTGTACAGAAAACGGTATGCTTTTTATCTCCTGGATGCATCTTAATTTAATTGTATCCTGAAAATCCGTCCATGAAAGACATGCGTTCAAAACCACATATATTGTCTATCATGACATCGGTAATAGGAAGTGGAAATTCGTCTTTTGGACAAGCTGCATTAAGATCCCAAAAATCTATGCAGACTCAGACTTTTTCATTTTTCTTCATAACAGGAACAATGTTGGCAACCCAGTCTGGGTGTTATTCTTCACGAACAAAGCCACATGTGATCAACTTTTTGACTTCTACTTCAATTGCATCCATCATATCTGGTCGAAAATGCCGTTGTTATTGTTTTACAGGCTTGGCATTAGGAAGAATATTGAGTTTATGAGTAGCTACTTTAGGATCTAGACCCAGCATATCCTCATAACTCCATACAAAAATATCAATATATTCTTTAATCAGCTGTACCAACTCTTCCTTTTCATCTTCAGAAAGGTTTTTACTGATGAATATTGGCTTAGACATAATTTTGTCTCCAACGTCAATCTGGACAATTTTATCTTCTATAGGTGGCTGTCATTGTTCAAAACGAAGCTCACATTGAGTGTCCATTTGTTGTGCCCAAGGGTCATTTTCAAATAGCTCAGATTCACCATCAGTTTGAACCATGTTGACTAAAAAGACACACTCAAATTCATCATAATAGTTTTCTCCAGAATATGAGGATTGTAAAAAACTGGAAGAACATTCTTCTTCCATATCTTCTTTGTACATGTGGGATGGATCAGATTCGATGAATTGAATTTCTTCCGAATCTGAGGATTATGAAGAACTGAAAGAAAATTCTTCTTGTATATCTTCGTTAAACATATGGAATGGATCGTATCCCAACCCATGACGAGTTTTCTGGTAAAATAGATCACCCCATAATGGTAACCGTCTACCTTTGCCTTGATTTAGACCTTGTATAGTCTTCAAATCATATCCTATATTTTGGATAATCTTAAGAGATTATTGACTATATTTGTCAATTCGGATTCTTCCTTTATTTTTCTCTCTGAGATCATCTGTCTGAGCAACAGGGATATTTTTAGCCAGGCCAAACACAATTTGGCGCTTATTTTTCTTATTAGACGGAAGCACAAAATAAGATTCTTCGTGACGTCTATAAGTCACACAAGCTTATGATGATGAGACTACATGAAGAAGATAGAAAGAAGATGTTAGGAACCTTTGAGCATAGGGTCCAACATCGACATGAGAAGGAAAAGAATTTTTCTAATTAACAATGTATAAGGTTTCCTCTGTATCTATGTTATTTTTATGTTGATGACTTTGATTATCAGCAGATAAAGTCATTCTTTCAATAAATTTGACAGCCATGTACTCCAAAAAGAAATCTTCATTAATATTAGAAAGTACAGAATGGTCAATATTTATATCATTTATAAACTGACTGCTATGCTTCGGATTGATCATTAACGGACTGTCATCCGTCTTCTGTGTAGACTTGCCAAGGTTGATAATCAGTGGTTCTGGATCATTCGTACAAGAAGTACGTCCCTTGACTTTGATCATGAGAGGTTGAATTGGCACTTGGCAGGAATACTCACTGATTACTTAGACGAAGCTTGAGTTCTTCCTTTAACCTTGATCATTAGAGGTTGTTCATTGACAGGTTGGGGTTGGATTCGGCCTTTGACTTTAATCTTCAACGGTTGCTCTTCTGGAGGATCTTCATTGACAGATTGATCTTCGGCAGGTGATCGATCTTTGGCCATATCCAATATCTCCTTCACATGCTCCTATTTGTAGAGTATTGAATCAGAGAAATAGGCTTCAACACCCTTAAAAGGATTGATATCTGCAAATTCAGTCTTCACAATCCCTTGAGAATCCACGTACATGAAGCATTAGTGGAGAGTTGAAGGCACAAGGTTATGCTCATGTATCCACGGTCTTCCAAGAAGGATGTTGTAAGATACATCGGAGTTGATAACATAAAAACTCGTCATAGTTCGAAGATCACCAATTTGAATCTTCAGACGAATCTTCTCCAGTGGTTTACTCTTTCTAGAGTTGAAACCAACTATTGTTGTACTAGTGTAAATCAAATCACTAGTGGGAATCTTCAAGGGTCATAGCATACTTTGGAGAATAACGCTAATAGAAGACCCAGGATCAATATATATCCTGTTAATTTCAGTAGATTTAATATACCCTGTGTAGCACAGAGGTCTGTCATGCTTATTATGCTTCAACAGCATATCTTCTTGTGTGAATGTATTGATAGAAATTGCTTCCATCACACTAAGACATTGTGGACACGACACTGGTATATTGTCAGGACTCTTGAGTTGAGCTAAGCATGAGTCAGCTTGTAGCAAAGCTTCACTCAAAGTTTCTTGACTTTCTTTAGAAAGATGAAGCAACTCAAAGATAGAAAGTCTAGCCGGGGTATTAGCTAGTTGGGCTAGAATATCAAACTTGTAGGGCTTCATCACTACCCCTTGATTTGAAGCAGACTTCAATGGGACGTCAAAGCGTACTACTTTCTGTTTCCTTTTCTTAACCACAGATGGTTTAGATCTTGCCTCAGTAGGAATAGGAGATGGTTGAGCTGGTAGTGTTTCAGCAACGTCTTCTGCTTCTTTAGAAGCTTCCTCATAATCTTTGTGGTACTCTTTCCCAGATCTTGTACCAGCAAAGGTTTCATCTTCTGACTCGGGAGAATGAAGTACCATATTACAGGTTTTAATCTTCTTTCCCTTAGTCTTCTTCTTGCGAGGATTTTATGAGGGACCTCAAAACCCAATCCAACAGTGGATTTTTGACTTGAAATTTGTAAAGGAAGTCACATTCCTTTATCATAATTCAAGCCTTCCGCTTTCTGAAAGTCATAGCCCATCTTTTTCATGAGATAGACTGATTGTTGACTATACATGTGAGTAGGTAGCGGACTTTCAATAGATGGTTCAACGAAGGAAGGAGGAATGAAGACCTGTATAGCCACAGGAGAAGGAGGAATAGAAACCTCTGTAGCCACAGGAGAAGGAGGAATAGAAACCTCTATAGCCACAGAAGAAGAAGAAATACTCGGGACAAGAGGAAAAATCTATACAGGAGCTTTTTCATAAGCAACAAAGACTTGTTGTGCCCTGTATAGGGGGACACTACCCATTGCTAACCATTGTTGATGAGTAAGTTTGAGTTTGGTAGGAGGAGCCAAACTTGGAGGGCATATATTCAAACCCCTCAATCTATCTTCCAAAGGAATACCATCCTAAAGATGATCCAAATTATCGTGATCTGGAGTTACAACATGAGAAATCATATTGCAGGTTTTGACTTTCCTACCTTTCTTGGATTTTGAAGTTTTACCTTCATTCTCCATTTCAGGTACTAAGTCAGGATGTACCCACATGATTTCACCATTTTTTTAACGTGAGAGGCAATAATCCTTTATTTTGCTCTCTAGCAGGCGGAAGATTTACAATTTTCATTGTTGCCTTAGGAATTGGGACAATCCCATCTGGAACTTGTTGTGGAGGAAAACCTCCAAATTGAAGAGAAATCATATTAGCTGTAACTGTATGCTCATCGTTGGTTAAAGCGATGGCATTAGCATTTATCAACTCTTGGATTTTCGTCTTTAAGACATAGGAAGCCTTGGTAGGATGATTTATGTATCTATGATAGATACAATATTTGGGATTGTTAGTCAGATTCACCTCATTAGGCCTTTTTGGCTCCAGAGTCTGGAGTTTGCCACTCTTAACGAGACATTGGAATATCCCTGGGATATCACTGTCATCAAAAGAGTAATCTTCTTTTGGTTTGGAAGACTCCGGATTATTCGGCATCATTTTGGGTTTTGAAAGATTAACCACTAGTGTTTCCTTCCCTTTCATATTGCGATTGCCAAAATTATTGCCTGAAGAGCCTTTCTTTTCTTTGTCTTCTGAGGCAAAGATCATCCCGTATTCACGAGCCAACCTACCATTGGTCTCGGCTGAAACTGTTGCTATAATGAACGAAGCCTAATCTGTGAATTGAGAGCCCGTAAAGACAGTAATGGATGGTCGTAGATTCATTTTGCACGTATCAAGCAATGCAGAATCTGGCATACCAGGAGGCATTTTCAAAGTTGCCTGTCAGAAATATTCGATGAACGTCCGGGTATCTTCCTTCTCCTTTTGTTTGATTTCTATTAAGGAGGACATATTCATGTCCATGCCTCCTTCATAGAAACGGGAAAGAAATATTGCTTTAAACTCGTCAAAAGACGATATGCAATTGTCGGGTAGACTGCGATACCAGTCGTATGCCGAACCCGTCAAATACCCAATAAAAACTCGAGTGAGGAGAGCATCATTCTTCTGCAAATGTACAGTCATAATATCAAAATAATTAATATATTGACTGGGAGAAGCCCTTCCATCAAATAATACCATCGATTGTGGCTTGAATTTTGGAGGAAAGGGTACATCATTCCAATGAAGAGGACAAGGTTACTTAATCTCTGACCTCTGGAGTTGATCCTTATGTTTCAGAACTTCAAATTGTGCTTTTAGCTCACGCACTGCTTGAATAGCTTCACTAGTTTGAGGAAGCACATTCGATTGAATAGTTGCTGGATGTACCGTAACCCCTGCCGGAGGTGGTACATCTTCTGGAATGAGAGGATCTGGAGATGCAGAATTTTGATTGACAGCAGGCTCTTGACTAAGATTATTTAAAGTTATATCAACCCCTTGACTATCTTGAGTTTGTGCTGCTACTTGCACCGATGTTACTATTGCAGGCTAAGCAGTTTGTTGAGTCATTATTATTTGATGTATATTTTGCATCATGGCAAGCATGTCCTTCAGTGATTGCTCAACTGCAGAGAGAAGTTGTTCTGTATTAGCAGTTGACGTCTCTGGTTCATCTCCGATAGCATAGGATTCAACCTCCCTTGAACATATAGAGGGATTGGTATAGAGATATGAATCAACGCTATCAGTTTTTGACTCCAACAACTGGGTACCCCCAGCTTCTGAATCTGAAGATTGCAACGATCTTTGAACTCTTGACCGAGTATTCTGATATACCCCTTCAAAAGTATCAAGGAGTCGATTGAATTGTTGCTGGCTTGGAGTCCGAGACGAATTGCGTCTTGGACGTCGTCCCCTGTTGGTATGAGATGCCATATTGACTGATGCATATGACAACTCATGTTCTTGGTCATCAACTTGTTGATGAGGCATATTATAGCTTAATCGGTCAAAAACTGACTGTTTAGAAGCTGAACAGCAACATTTGATTACAATCTGGTGACACTCACAATGATGATTTTTTTTGGGGGACTGTCACAGAAGATTTCCTATTTTTACGCTTTTATACGAGTAACTCGCGTAAATCAGAAGGAGTAGAGGGAGTAGTCTTTTTTATTATATTCGGGATAGAGAAACTTTTAGTCCCTTGTGTATAAAGAAGATTACTGGGTGCATTAGCAGAACCAAACTGTACATTTTTATGCACTTGGAGTTGCGTGCGTAAATCTTGAGATTTTTGTGCATAAATGACTCCATCAGCATTACGCATAATCTGAAGGTTTGGTACCTTGCGTAAAGCAGTGTAAGATGGTTGTTGGTAGAAAACTGAAGTTTTACCAACAATAGGATTCTTGTTTTTACGCTGCATGCGTGTAGGCAAATTCACTTTAGATGCAGAGGCATCCTTGTGAATTTTATCTACTCTGTCACCGACAGGAGATTTACCTTTACGCGTAGAGCACAAAATATGAATATCTGCCACGTCACAGATGGAAGATTTTCCTTTACGCATAGAGCGTAAAACTTGTGTGTCTACCACGTCACAGACGGAAGACTGGTTTTTACGCGCATAGCGTAAAAATTGAGTTTTACGCACAGAGCATAAAACTTGAGAGTCTGTCACAGACGGGAGACTGATTTTTACGCCCAAGGCATAACATTGAAGTAGAAACTGCCTCGTCACAGACGGAAGCCTCCACAATAGGAGTGGAAAGGATTCCTCTGCCATCAGAGACAGCAGGGAGATCCGAGGATGCTTTAGACTTAGGAATCCAAACTTTTTGCGCCTTCCACAATTTTTGAACAATGGAGCAGCGAGGACTACCCCAGTTTCGAGCATTTCTTCATAAGCAGTCTGGTAGAAGTGAACAACCAGAGTCTTCTTTGTCGATCCGACCGACACATCATCATATTGAGCAATTGCCTTTTCGTCAGAGGAGAAGGTCGTCCCCAGCAGAGTCGCCATTTTGTTTTACTTAACAAAATGTCTAAAATTGGCTTTTAAAAGAAAACTAGAAAAAGTACAAAAGTACAAATTGTTTCTGGGAAGTATTGCTATGGAATTCTGATCTGAGAGCGATCACTTTGTTCCTTCGACCATACGATGATGATGAAGAAAACTGCTTGAAGAAGATGAACAATCGGAAGAACTAAGTCACCAGAAAGGTATCGAGCAACGGCACTGATGGCACAGTCGAATGCTTTCCTGCTTTGCTTCACCCTGTTCTTGAAAAAAGTTGAAGAATTGCTTCTGGGTATATCACTCTGAAAGTATGAGTTTTCTCAGAATCTCCTCTCTTGTATCTCTCTTGATGCTCATCCCTTTTGTTTAAAAATAAGTCTATTTATACACTAGATCCTCTGTGCGTAAAAAGCAACAAAGTTTGGTAACTGTCACCCACGATGAGAATCAACCTTTACGCGTGATGACACGTGTCACACATAGAGTTTTGATCTCTACGCATGGTGACACGTGTCCCACTAGTTCAACAAAATGAGGAGAGCACGTACACATGTTCCTCGATAAGTATGGTATGAAAGCCATGTAAGCAGACCACATTCTCATGTAGCGAGAAAAGATCGGGCGTAAAAATGACCCAAAATAGACTTCCTGTGTAAAGTAGCAGACTGGGCGTAAAATAGCCCAAAATAAACTTCCTGCGTAAACTGGCTAAAAAATAGCCTTGAGCATAAAATTAGCTCAAATAAACTTTAAGCGCACAACAGCCTTGAGCGTAAAAAAAAACTCGAATAGCTTTCGTGCGTAAAAGAAGCAATCTCTTGAGCGTAAAGTAGCCCATCTACACACTAAACGACAAGTGTTGGGTTTGGTGTAAATCAAATCTTCTCGACTTCTGTGTTGTTCGCTGTCAGAAAATCATTACGTTAGAACAGTACCACGTGTATTAAATGCGATGATTTGACAGTCTGTCCCTCGCGTAAAAGCTTTGAGGATGGCTCTAGCGTAAAGTTGCTCGCGTAAAGTTTCACTCTATTTGTCTTGTGTAAAGTCTGAGTTTGACTCTGTTTGACTTGCGTAAAGCTCTTAACTTCTTTGACTTGGTCCATGAAGCACTTTTTATGCTCCTACAGTGGAATGAGCTCCTCGTCCACCTATACAAAACCAACACGTTTGATATACTTTTATGCAATATAGTCCCGTTAATGATTGTCTTTCTACTCTTACCTTAGGATCAGTTTTACGACAGACGCCTTGGCCTATTTTGTGTCTCTAGACCATCCCGTGCTTGCAACATCAATGTTAACCTATCAAGTCGTGTTTGCCTTACGGCCCAAAATCAGAGACGCAACTACACGATAGACTCATTTTCCATGTGACCGTGCTACAAAACTTATATTGAGGTCGTGTCTCGCATTTCAGTAAGACTAAACCACATCGCCGCCTCGCGGCCCATGCTACTTTGATCACCAACTGACCCTATCAAGACTTCTGGGCTAAGTGTCACTCGACCGACTTTGCCTTGTGGCGTTTCCTGACTTAAACTCAAGACAAATCAAACCAACTTATGCAACTTATATGCCGACAACTCAAGACTCGACGCCACATCTCGTGCCGAAGTATGGTGTCTTCTTTGTAGCCAAATCGTAGGCCCAATATTTTGTATTCCAACTGTACACACGCATTCAACTCGACTCCTTGATATACTGCACTCAATACTCGACCCAATCCAAAGGCATACACGCGGATCGCCGCCATGCCGACTCATCTATATGATTTGATCACTGACTCCCAGAGCCATCGTAGACTCCTCTAGCTTTTGTTAGACGGGTGCCCTTTTAGCGCAAGGTAGCTAGCCCCGCTGTAAGTCCCCGCCTAACTCGTGCCCAGTACAGCTAATTACTCATTTCCAATAGCGGCCGCAACGGTCCCGTGGCTGTCAGATTGCCGTGCAGGGAAATGACCCACCTTGTCGACAAGTTGTCTATGACCATGCAAGACTCAACACAAACTGACGTCTCACACAGTCATGCTACCTCTAATGTCACCATTTCTTTCAGGACCAAGTTCAATACTTCTTAAATCTGAGACCACATCGATGACCTATAGTCGCGAGCATTTTTTTCTTTCTTCTGAGACTGCCTCGCCGACCTATAGCCGCGAGCATACTTCTTTCTTCTGAGACTGCCTCGCCGACCTATAGCCGCGAGCATACTTCTTTCTTGCCCTTTTCCAAACTCAATAAATCAATCGTGGTTCATGCCTTAAAACGCTAAGTCCTTGCATCGTGCCTTAAGCCAATCGTGTTCTATGCAACACTACTGCCCAAATTATACTTTATACGACAGGCCTTGGGATTGTAGGACTATTCAACTCATGAACGCCTATTTGATAGTCCTTTCCTTACATAACTTTGCAACAACTTGACGAGCAAAGACTGCGTCAAGCCTTGCATCGTAGGAACGTGCTGCGCACACATTCGACTTTGAACAACCAAGTCACTCGGGTGCCTAGACTTAGGTCACAAGCTTCTCAACAAAACTTAACTCATGGGCAAGCCAAGGCTATTCCAAGCCTTGGACGATGGGACCGTGTATGCTTTATGAAGCATTTATGCGGGCAACGCCTATGACTTAGGCTACGTTCATAACTTCGCCTACTCAACCAACTTTCCTTCTCCCAAGCCACGGGACAAAGGATCGAGTGTCATTTTCAAAGCACACCGTGCACCAACTCTAATCCGACCATTGGACCTTTCCATATTCTAACTCATTTTGACCTGTCGGGATTATTCCTTTAGCTATGTGGATTCGTCTCTTTTATTATCAAGCCTACTTGTGCAAGTTGAAAACATGCGATTTATTATGTTAAGGCTAAGATAAGGCAAGTTCACCGAAACTACCCCACCTGAGCGAGCGGTCGACTCGACCGAGCGATGTCTTCGAACAGCCGTTGTAAGGCAAAGTCCGAACGCCGTTAGCGTTCCGATTCCTCCGATTGACTGAGCAGGACGGGGCACTACAAGTACATGGCAAAGGTAGGGGTCGACTGTTTTGGCATGGCCTTGGGCCAAAATGAATGTTAGTCAGGAGGTTAACCTAGTATCAGATATGATGGTATTGTATCTAGTAGGTTAGGTGTCAGGAATTGTATGTGTCAGTGGATGTGTTAGATGTTAGTGAGCTATTAGTTAGAAATCCTAGTATTAATGTCCAATTGAGAGTGTCCTGCATACACTGTGTATAAATCCTTATGTATTAGTGTCAGGTTGAGATATGAGGGTGGCCTAGCATATGGCATATGCACCATGCAGTAGCCTTTCCTTGGCAGATTTGAAATGCAGTAGCAGCAGCAACCTTGCTCTGCTAGCAGCAGGGCAATGCCTAGGCTAGTAGCAGTAATAGCAATCAGTTGGCTGCCTGCAAGCAAGCACCAAGACATGGCTCATTGCCATGTAGCATTGGCCATGCCTTAGCCAATACTAGCAGCAGGGGTTTTCCCCTTTGGGTTGGCCTTGTGATGTTTAAATGTTGAGTGTTCTCAGTTCCGTTGTGAGGCTTAGGGTAGATGAGTGTATATATAGATAGATACTACACTACAACAGATATGGGATATGATAGCGTGCGTTGAACGCTGTAGAATGCATATTATAGCATATTCCGTCCGCTATATATGCGCCCGCTATAATAACCCCATGTACAAGAACGCTATAAAGTTATAGCGTTCACGAACGCTATTCATAGATTATAGCGTTCATGGACGCTATAGACAATGTATAGCATTTTGAAACGCTATATGATAGTTATAGCAATTAGGAACGCTATAGAACTTTAATAGCATTCATGAACGCTATTAACATATTGTAGCGTTCATGAACGTTATACACAAGTTGTAGCACTTACAAACGCTATATAGTTTACATAGCCTTTACGAACGCTATAGTTCATTAATAACATTTGTTAACGCTATAAATGTGTTATGGCGTTCCTGAACGCTGTTATTTTTAATGGCACTCCTGTATGTTATTTTTGTTAATAGCGTTTCGATATATATCTGCTTTTTATAGCATTTCTTTTCTGATATTATATGTGCAACAATAGCATGTCAGAATGCTATTGCAGAGTCAAAATTATGTATTCGAAAATTTGCAGAATGCAGTACATCAGAATACTATTGCAAACCACAGTTACACAAAATGCAGGTATTCAAAAAATTTAATGCGAAACAATCACAGAATGAATTCCGAACATAAATAGATTCATTAATTTCACTGTCTAATATATGTAGAACAACGAAGTAGTACCAAACATTCAAAATCCTTAGTTTCTCCATGTAGAACAACGAAGTAGTACCAAACATATGTCCAAAAATTAAACATTAACAGTGTAGTCAGCTACATATATCCCAAAATGTTGACTATCTAACATTTAGCTCCCTTTGAGCCTATCCACAACCAAAACTCCTCAGAAAGCATCCTCTTCCTTCATCCAACCTACACAAAAATAGGGGGTAAATCATTAGTGTAAAGAAAAAACTAATAAAACAAAAAATAGGGGGTAAAGTTCAGCAAGTTGTCAAAAGAATTATTATTTATTTTTAATGTAACAAAAAATTAATTTCTATGTATGGAGGAATATTGACTTTAAATTATTCAATAGTTTAGGGTATTTATTGATATTAAAATTTAGAGAATTAAATTAGAAATTATATAGTTGAGGATATCAAGTTTAAATGGATCCTTATTTTTGTTCATTTTTGTTCCAAAAATATTTTATACAAATGTGTTATTGTTTATATTTTGCCAATTGGCATTTATATGCCCTATTTGTTGTAGTGATGGAGTCAATTTCATGTCAGTAAACTGTTGCTATAAGAACATGAGCTTTGTGTTATGGCTCTACAAACTAATTTAGCTCATCTTAGCAAGATCTTTATATTTTTATATTGTTCTTTTCAAGTTAGACCAAAACTTGTGACGTGTAGTGACAAAATGAATCTACAACTGAAGAAGCAATATGTTACACGTCATCAGTTAATAAGAACAACTTTATATCAGAGTTATCAAACTAAGATACAAGAGGCGATAACCAACAGTTTTCTACATGATATGACAGTTTTCAAGAGGCAACTCATAGCACCAAAGGGCATCAAAACATCCGCTACACATCCTACATACCCACTAGAGCCCTGTTCAGGTGGACAGTTTTTATTTTCTCGAACGACTTCCCTATCCCAGAAGTCTCTCAACTATCCATCTATTCCACCAGCAAACTTGCATGGATAGATAGGCCGGTAGGAAACTTGAAGACTACGACACATGTAGTAGAAGTCGGATCAAAGAAGCATACCTTTCATCAAGTTAGAAAAGGTTGCCAGCCAAGAGTGCACTGCAATGTTTGGATGACAAAGAAACAACGACATTAAGAGAAATATGGATGCTGGCAAACTATGGATTATCAGGGATGTCTGTCTTGAATAAAATACCTGAAACACATTATCAAAAGGAATCAAACGAAGCACCTCTCTTAAACTGAGGATTCGACTTGAGTAAATTTAACTATAGTCATAGTAACCTCCATGAAGCATGAAAATAAGGAAATGTTCATGGAGAAAGACAGTCAGAAACCACAGATATAAATAACAATAAAATATACTAAATACCATAAACATAGAGGTAATCGAAAAAAATAGCCTGATCATCCTATTTTGTTTTGTTTTGCCAATGCTTGAAGAGTATCTTTGTTTTGCATTTAGCACCATGGAAGAACTTCTGAATGCAACAATCAAGCTGAATAGATTTTCACCTCGTGCTTGGATACTTCCAGGACTGATGCACAAATATTAAAATTGCTTAAACACATTTAATGACATTGGTAACCAAATTGAAAATAAATAAAGAACAAATAAATATGATCTTTGTTGAATAGTATTTACAATGCATACGATAGTCTATCAATTGTATCATTAAGAGGTATGATAGATATAACCACCCAGGAGAAAGATAATATCCAATCCTGGAATATTTCCATAATCTACAAATCAATATCCAAGAACTGCAGTTTCTTGAAAATAGGTAAGAATGCATACCATACTCAAGGAAGTAAAGGGAAATGTAACAGATGGAGACAATTTTATTCATAGAAAATATCATATTGTTTCGATGAGCGCAATTTTTACCATTAGCTTTTCCACGTTTTTGAAGACACAATGCCTTCAAATAAATGGCTTCAAGACGAGACTAACAACATGTTGGGATTGGGAAATAGAGTGAGCTGATTCACTGTAAGAGCGGCTCCTCCTTGAAGGAGGCTTCTTAGAAGGAGAAAATTGCAGACGGTGTATAGCATCTTGGAGGTTTATGCCATCAAATACCCGGAGAGCGGCTTCTACATTTCCTCTTTGATACTCCAGTATTCCAAGAAGAGCTCTTTGATACTCCCTACCCAAACAGACGTCCACCTAGATAACTTTGTAATGGAGACAAATGTATATATGAAATATAAAGGATGGGAAATAAAAATAAATTCAGAAAATAAAGGACAATAGAGTAAGTAAACAATACTTCTATGTTAAGAGTTTTATGTCCTATAAGGATATTGGCTAGAGGACCTGCACCATAACAGAGAAATGAGAAAATTTCCAAGTAATATGGAACAGTAGAAGTGTGCATCAATTTACAGGTGGCATATAAAATGCATTGATAGCGCTAGGATAAGAAAATCTTCTATTATCCTGTATATAAGGATCGCAATGAGTTCTTACGATGAATACAATATTTTTTAACTTGTATATTAAAAACTAATTACATGTGTATAACATGCAAATGTATGACTAGAAGTGAATATTATCGGCATTGATGTCACTGAAGCTGATATTTTTCCACTTCGTTAAGCATAGCCCTTTCCCTTGATGCGACCTCAAAACTTTCAGAAACGAAATAGTTTGTGCCATTTATCTATGAAACATAGATACAGTCATGACTCTGTTCAAATTCAAACCAAGGCAAAAACCTTAATTAATAAGGCGGAAAAATATAAACTTCTGTCATATTTCCTCTTTCATGAGGTTCTCAATACTAATAAAGAGATTGAGAAAAGTACTATAAAACAAGTTTCTATGTCTATTTTCCAGTAACTGCAAATCACCATATGAACAATAACCTAGTTGGATGAGTAGAACATATAAATGAAGATCACAAAACAAGAAAGAACATAAATTTTGACCTTTGTGTTCATATACAACTTTTGAGCAAGTTTCTTTCAAATTGATATCCTGAAAAATTTATGGGATCATGTTATGCAGTTTCCAAAAAATAGTGAGATATAAAGGTTTATGTCTGTACAATATAGGTGGTAGCCAATCTCATTGTAAGAAACTACTACGACGTATTCCAGCCTTTCCAGGTACATCACTGTCAATAGTTGACAATAAAAACTATTATTTTTCTGCCCCCACCCCACCCCAATAGCAGGCCCCCAGATAAGATATGCCTAAAACAAACACATAGGACTGGAAGCAGATGCACTCTCGTGGAACTAAACTTGAGACACTACACAACTTCTATATACAATCATGGGGCAGGTTACTGACAATTTAATCTGCTTGAGAAAAAATTCACTTGCTAAGACAATAACACATTAAAGAAATGTTGGCAGCAAATGAAAAACAGCTCCTGCCACCTAAATTCATCACACTAAGAAGTTTATGTCTAAAACAAGAGAAGAACAAGGAGCAGTAGTATATAATTGTGTGTAGAAAATTATACTTATAGAGGCAATAATTGGTGGCTGAAAGATTTGCTTTAGCTTCAATTTTTCAACAAGATATACAAGTTTGGTAACTACCTGCACATAATGCACCAGAAAAAACATCACTTCGTCTCTTGTGGAATTTAATGCAAGTAGAGCCAGTGAAAGTATGTAAGAACAAATTATCTAGAGAGATGACTGCAATGTTAACAAACAACCACTCTATGCAGAATGCCACATGTAACCAAATATGTTTAATGAACCTCCAAAGAGTCATAGATTCCTTTACTTTTCGATGTATGCAGCATGTTTTATATAAATTCATAAAGATTCAGCAGAACTAATGTGTTAAATTATTACCTATTGCGAGTACAATATTCAAATTAGTATGTATATCACACATCATATCTAAATGTTGTAGGGTGCAAAAATCGAGCATTCAACAACAACAAAGCCTTCATTCCAAATTTTAGGGGTCGAAACGCTGTAGAATAACCCCATGTACAAGAACGCTGTAGAATGCATATTATAGCATATTATAGCGTGCGTTGAGATTATAAATCTAAAAATGTAGACTTCACAACACATATTGAGATTATAAAATTTGGAACCTTCTGATTTTTAGAATCATGTGCGATCGTACGAACTTGCATATGTTCATAAACAATTTTGGGATTCCGAATCAAAAATCATAAACACATTGACCTAGTATAATACCTGACCCTAACCTTGTAGAGGATTCACACCCAGGCAGTGACCCAACCTTGTCCTCATATGGTATATGTTCAAAATATGGACTATTGTTTAGTTTAGATTGCAGTTTGATGAATAGCATTTTCTCCAACTTATTTCTGAGATGTTCATTGTACCAGCATTCCGAAAACAATAGTTGTTTGTCCCAGTTTAGAGTCTTTAGGCAAGGAAACCAATGCTACATGTAGGGCCCGTTTGGTTCGCGGAATGGAAGGAAAATGAAATCAATTTCTTATTACTTTTTTTTCTTTGGAAAATTTTATTTTCTATTAATTTTTCTTTCCGATGTTTGGAAATGCCAAAAAATTTAGAAAGAACAGTGATTACTTCAATGTAGAAAAATGATTCCTTGCTTCGATGGATGGAATCACTTTCTACCATAATTTTTCTTCTATTGGAAATCACTTTCTTTTCCTTCTCAATTTATTTGACACCCAAACATAAAAAAATAATTACTTTTTTTTCAGTCCGGAGATTCTGCGAACCAAACGAAAACGTAGGCTATCCAGAATTTATGCTAGTCTGCTCAACTGTATAATAATGAACTGTTAATGCCAGATATTTATAGTGCTGGAAATGTGTGTGGACAAATCTAGGAAGACTAATCTGGATAATCAGAGATTTTTCTTGGGGGCTGATATTTTTTTAGGATATCAATTTTACAAAAATTAGTTGGAGAAATCCCAAAGCAACGAAGGCCCAAACCTAATTAGTCTAATCTCTTAGGATGTCAATCTAAACTTTCATAACAAAAAAACCTACCAAAAACATACAATTTCTACAATTTGCTCCACATTGTCAGTCAGGATCTATTTTATGTTTACAAATCCTCGAAGTAGATCACTGCTCATTCTCAAAGTAGATCACTGCTCATTTATCTTTTTATGAACAGAACAACAAAAGGTAATTAAACGTTCATATCAAGAAGAACATCACCTAAAAGATTCATATCCACATCCATAAGACATGATTGGCAGGAAGGATAGAAGAGAGAGGAGTTGGGTCACCTTTCGGCTTTCGGTCTCACCGACGAGGATGAGTATATGGTTCGAGCGGAACACTAAGATAAACTCCTCCTTTTGCTGCCAAACTGGGAGGTCCTCCGCTTCTCGAGGATCTCGAAGTACCTAGCGTAGACGGATACCCTAAAATTTATGCTCTATAAGGATTATGCTCTATAAGAATTTTTCACCTAAAATTTATGCCCTAAACTTATTCCCTATTATTTGCACTAAAATTAGATTTTTTTTTCAAAAATCTGCTGATGTGAGGAGAGGAGGAACATGAGGAAGAGGTGGAGAGCTCCTCGGAGGAGAGAGATTTACCTGGGACTTCACCTGCTCGGAGGAGAAAAAAGTAGAGAATGGTCCTCAGAGAAGAGTGAGACTTCACCCGCTCGGAGGGGAGGGAGAGAGAGAGAGAGAGAGAGAGATGAGAGTGAGTCTTCACCCGTTGTTGGAGCAGGAGGGTTTCATCATGAAAGTTGGATGAAAAGAAGAGGGAAACGAAAAGTGTTCCCCCTAAAACACATTTCTAATGTATCTATGTCACGTGAAATACACATGTTAAATTTTTGTTAAATGTACTAACAGTTTTAATGTGTTACAAAATAAATAAGAAGTATTATTATATTAAATTTTAATTTTTTTTCCATTTATACTAACAATTTTTTTGTGTTGCCAACCGTTTTTTACCATTGGTAAATAGTAACAGTAAAAAAACGTTAGTAATTAAAAATTTTAGGTGTTAAAAAATCCCACTTTTGGTGTAGTGAGAGAGGAGAGGCTTGGAAAAAAAGGGAAGCAGTCTGCAAGATTGAGAAAATAGAAATTTTGTGAGAGTTAGATGGGGGAGAAAAGAGAAAAATTGGGAAGGCGCCAAAAAAAGGAGCGGGCTGCTGTAGGTTTTGACGAAAAGGAAAAGAGAGAGCTTTAACTTATTTTTTAATATAAAATAGAAAACTGTGTTGCTTCTCCCATGATTGGAACAGTAGATAGTTCAATTATGAGCATTAGATTAACTCGGTGAACCGAACCGAATTACCAAATACCGAATTCGACCGAAAATCTAATAACAAAAATTGAAACCAACCGAAATATCCTGTACCGAACCAAACCGAACGAATAAATATGTTCGATTTTCAGTTTATTTGGTTTAACCAATATTTCAGTTTATTTATCCTTTTTGTTGTCAATATATATAGTAACAAATATACAAAGATATATTTCGTATATATATTACTAATTTTTCTTATTCGGTTTATCAGGAAGAGAAATTTTAGATGAAATTTCTGAAAGGTTGGTGGGATTAAATCGAAATCGAATCCCAAAACCGAAACCGAATAAGAAATTTTAGTATTTTCGAAACCGAACTGAATTTTTTTCAAACCGAACCGAATCTCTTATTCGGTTAGGTTTGGTTCGAATTTCGGTCCAAAAACCGAATAATGCTCACCCCTAGACATACGGGCATAGCAACATTCAGAAAAAAAAACTATACCTTTAATAGCATTCATAACACACTATATACAGTTCTGTTAACAACACTACTTAATGAACGCTATTGATAATGACATTTTAATAGCAGGGAGGCTTCAACGCTATAGATAAACTGCTATTGTATGAAAGTTTAATAGCACTTCAATATGAACACTATGAATGATAATATTATAATAGCAGGGAGGCTCGAACGCTATAGATAAACTGCTATTGTATTCTATTTTAATAGCAATGCAGAAGGAACGCTATTGATGATGACATTCTATAGCAGGGAGGCTTGAACGCTATAGATAAACTGCTATTGTATGCCATATTTGTTGTAGTGCTATGTGGTGAGTTGAGTTATATATAAAAATAGGTGATTGTTAGGAGAGGTTAGAGTTATACCTCATATGTATATAGATGCATAGGTTATAGGTAAGTGTTAGAGATTGTATATATATGAATTTGAAAGAGGATTTATATGTGATATGGGCTGAGGTTAGATGGGATGTAAGTTCTAGTGTATATATGTAGTGTATGTATATGATATATATACACATCTAGTGTAGTTTATTAAGTATCTATGTTACCTTAGTCTATGGTTAGTGTAGACCAAACCCTAGACCTTGACCCAATGGCATGTTGACCAGTTTGACCAAATCCTTAGATAATTGACTTGACTTCCTAGCTTGACTAGAGTTGACCAAAAGTCAACATTGAGTCTAGATGTGACCAATTGACCTAGTTTGACTAGATGTTGACTTTGGTTGACCCAGAGTTGACTTTTACCTAGATTAACCTAGAAATTGTGTAGATTGCATCGTAATGTTCTATATTATCATTCTGGACATGTCATAACCCATATTGCTCTATTTAGGACATTGTGACTCTGGTATAGACATCTGATATTATACTACTCTTTTCAGAGTATCAGGCGAGTACATTCTCTGATAGTTCTCTCATTACTTGTTAATTACTGTACTTCAGTTCTAGTTTGTTTTATGTGATTCTCTGTTACAACACGTATGGATATTTCTGGATTCATGTATGCAACACACATACCATTTTGTCTGCTCTCTATTACTGAAATCATTGTTGGTATCATCATGTCTGGCTTCTATTATTGGAATTATTCTGGAATCATTACTGGTATCATCATGTTTGGCTGGACTCATCTCGATTTTCGTGTCGGATTCTGGATTCACTTGTACTTATTGGGAGGGAAAATACTTGAGTAAGACATGTAGATATACCCTAAATCTGGAATCACCTAAATGCTGGAATCAAACTGGAATGATAGCCATCTCATACCCGGCCAGGTGTGTGATGTGCCGGATTACCTATAGCCGTTTATATGTCGATCTCGGTATTTTAAAAATACACTGTTAGAGTATAGGCTTTACTCACCTTGGAATCATTGATCACTATGGCTGGAAATCGTCTCATACTGGATTCATCTTGTATTAGAATCATCTTGTACTGGACTTACATTAGAGTTTACACTTGTCTATATTTACTGTTTGGACTTATACCATGTTACTCTAGTTCAGCTAGATTCTATTTTACAGTCTTTATTGCCATAATTCTTCTCTTGTTTTAGTTACCTTATTTTCCTTGTACTTTAACTGTCCCTCTATACCATCACCTGAATATAAACTGCCATGTTCATCCATACAACTGTCTATAACTGCTTTATAGTTCTCTGTCATTTACTTGGGTTTTCTAGATGAGATGTGCTCGTTCATGTCCTGATTGGACCTGTTAAAAATTTTAGAGATGATTGTCCTGAGGACATTTGCCCTACTTACTATGGATCAGGTGATGGTTTAGCTACCTTTGGCCTCGACACTCCGAGTGATCGGAGACTAGCTAGTTGACTTGGTTTAGTTTCATGTTTTAGAACTTGAATTGTAAATAAGTTGAGACATGTTTTATTTTGATATTATTATTATTTAGCAGTTTGTTTTGTTGTTATTATTTAGTCTTAGTTATAAACTTCTGTGTTATCATATCGTGCTTAGACTGTGATTCAGATTTTATTATATCTATACTTATCCTCCGTTCGGAGTTGAGATTTGACAAGTACATTATATAATTACATGAGTTATTGGTTAGATAGTGACCTAGAACAGCGTTCTACCGCCGACACTACGGCGTAGGGTGGACGCTATTACGTACTCGTACCCTCACAGTGGGTGTGGGTCGTGACAATGAGTGATTGAAATGATTAGAATTCTTCTCTATTTATAGTTTTTTTCAAAGGCAGAACTCTGGCAGAATTCGAACAGAATTTGGACAGAACTCTATGGAAAAAAATTGCAACTGAAGGGAGACCAAGTTTTCAAACGTTCAAAAATCAAACGGTCACTAACCAAACTCTGGCCGAACTTGGGCCGAGTTCTGTCAGGGTTGGTCAGGGTTTTTCAAAAATGATTTTTGGACTTTTTGAAATACTTCAGAAACTTTTGTAAATAAGGAATGTTTTCAAAACATAGGTCATTTTTTAAAATAATTTTGGATAGCCTATTTGCCAGTACGACTCAGTGTACAACGTATTTCTAGAGTCAATAAAAGTGAGAAATATATTGCATAAAGAAATACAGACTCGAGTGGAAAACACAACTTCCGTCTTGAATTGAGTAGATATCTGATCTTGATCAGTGTCCAAAATATCTTTAGTAAACATCTGTATATCGAGACAGAGTTTGATCAATTATTAAAATCAATTTTGAACATGACCAATGGGCCAACACAGATTGCTTGCAGGTTCAGGAAATGGTCTGCTCGTGGTGTATCTTCGCTTGGACGCGTTGATGCATGGAGTTCCTTAGTGTTTTGAGGCATGCGATCGCACTGGGTTCGGCATACAACATGAAGATGTTTCGGTCGGGAGTCATTGGATGTGCTATAAAAGACATGATGTATGAAACAAGATCTTTTATGAGCTAGAGAGATCATGAGTGTTGTAAGACAATTAGCATATAGAGTCGAGCTATTCAAGACTTTGAAATCTACTTCATTATTAATAAAGAGATTCTTATTATATATTTTGTTTCCTTCCATTGTGAATGTTATCAATTTAAGATAAATACTATGTGAACTTGTTATCTTGCCTTGCACGAGCGCAACTCCAGGCTCGTGCGGGATCACGTCCCAGCGAGAAAGATTGATTCGAGTGAAATCGATGCGAGGACGACCGATTTCTCGGGTCGATCGGGGCGTGACACCGCTGCCGTAAAAAAACTATCGTAATGCAAAAAAAAGAAGCCAAGTCATGCCATCATTATTTCAAGACACAAGTAGCCCACAACTGCATAGTCTATCTAGGGTCTACAATGAGTCTTAGAAATTATTGTAAATACAAGAAATAGATAGCAAATTGTAAGCTAGCATAGATAATAACCGAGAATCACTTTTGTGAAGACAAACAGAAGATCATACAGATCTTCGTGGAACACCGAAGGATGATCGGAATGGACCACAGATAATTTTTATGAGCTATCGGATTATCTGAGAGAATTTTGCGGAACACCAACATATAATATGAATTATGGCCGTTAAAAGTCAACGGTCGGATCCTATCCCATCAGTGATCCCAACGGCTTTAAATGTAGTTGTTGCATTATGCAGGTGAAAGATCCGACGGCATTCAACGGATTACCTACGGATCTTCCAACCGCTGATAGAAAGTTGCATTTTTGCTCTTTCTGTTGCTTTGGTTATAAATAGCCTTGAATTCCCTTCACTCAAGGTTAATGCTTTGAGCCTAAAAGTTTTTATCTACCAAAGTTTATCCACAAACAACTCTACCAAAGATTTTACTTGTGTATCCACAAACTATTTTAGAGTGCTTTTGAGTTGTAAAAGTAGGATGTTCACCTTTGTTGTAAGAAGATCAAAACCATATTATAAAGATGTTGAAGTGTACAAGCCTTCG
The DNA here is from genome assembly GCA_029216955.1 of Iris pallida. Lineage (NCBI taxonomy): Eukaryota > Viridiplantae > Streptophyta > Magnoliopsida > Asparagales > Iridaceae > Iris > Iris pallida. The sequence continues at coordinate 16,363,826 of JANAVB010020400.1, read as the reverse complement.
GATCAAAACTTGTGTGAAGTCGGAGAGCTTTCGGATCAAAACTCTTGTGTATTAAAGTCGGAGAGCCTTTGGATCAAAGCTCTTGTGTAAGTAGTATGCGAGCCTTCGGATCAAAGGTTTTATTGTAATCAATTATGATAATAGTGGATTAAAGTCGGAGAGAGTTCTAGGACTGAAGTACCTCACGAAGGATACCAGGATATATCGGGTGTCGGTATTCTTATGGCTTCTTCTCTCCCACTCTTAATTTTTAAATTGCCCATTAGCAATCGTATTGTGCTTGATTAGTAAGCTTGACCCTATTCACCCCCTCCTATGGTGCTTTCACTTGCAAGTGGACCAGGACATGATAAAGGCAGTAAAGGATTGGCTTATACCTAAAACTCTTCAAGCTGAGGGGCTTTCTGGGCCTTACAGGCTATTGCAGAAGGTTTATCATAGGGTATGGCATCACATCTGGGCCATTGACTCAACCCCTTAAAACTGCCTTTCGATGGGGTTAATGCTGCACAACAAGCTTTTGAAGAGTTAAAAAAGGTATTGACACAACCTCCAGTCTGGCTTTACCAAATTTTAATGAGCATTTTATATTGGAATGTGATGCTTCAGAAGGAGGAATTGGGGCAGTGTTAATGCAGAGAGGAAGGCCTATAGCTTATTTGAGTCAGCAACTCAAAGGCAGAACCCTTCCTTTATCCACTTATGAAAAAGAGATGTTAGCTATCTTACTGGCCATCAAAAATAGAGTCGGTATTTGTGGGGAATATCTTTTTTCATAAGGATTGATCGTAACCCCTAATGTATATGTTAGAGCAGAGGATATAATTATAAGCCTAGCAAAAATGGATGATGAAATTACATGGCAACAATTGTACAATGGATTACAGAAAAGAAAGAGAAAACAAGGGGGCTAACAGTTTATCTAGGGTGGAAGGTTCATCTTTGTCTGCACTCACTACTGTTACTGCGAAGTGGGATCTGCCATTAAAACCCAAATGCAAAATTCCCCTTATTATTAGGATTATTTGACAAAGTGGACTATAGGGCAATTAGACAGTAGAAAGTATACCTTGATAGATGGACTCTTGTATTACAAGAATAGGTTGTTCATTGACCCTATCTAAATTTGTCTCTACCATTAGGGTGAGCATTCGGATAATTCGGTTCAAACTAAACTGAATAACTGAAAACCAAATTGGACCAAAATTTGAATAAGCAAAATCAAAACCGAACCGAAATGGCCCATAATTGAATCAAACTGAACCGAATTAAATCGGTTCAACTTTTAGTTATTCTATTTTTGGTTTATTTGTGCTTTTATTTTGTTAATATATATAGTAACTAAATATACCTAGATTTATTTAGAATATATATATTTTCAAAACCCCATTTTTATTAATCAAGGCTCGAAGAGCCGAAGCCTGAATAAGTATACAAGGCGCAAAATGCCGAAGCCTATACAAGTATACCGTCAAAAAGAGGAAGGGGGAAGGGGGATGCTACAGCCAGCAAAAACTAGGGGAGGAAAGAGAACCAGAATGCCCTCGAGCTGTGGGTACACCGGGTGCTCATTTTACGACATTGGCGAAATACTTTCCGAATGAGCTGGTTGGCCGAGTATTGGAGACTTTCGTATCTGGCCTTGTTGCGATTCTTCCAAATGACCCACATGGCGGCCGCTGCGACGATCTGGTGTCCGTGAGAGACAGAACCCCATGAGACCGCAAGATCGTGGAAGCGCCCACTTCCTGGCTCAATGCTACACATGTGGTTGAGTATCCTCCAGATGTGACCTGGCAGACCCCCCTGGTAGAATATTTGGTCAATAGTCTCCGTTTGACGGTCAGCGCAACAATTGCAGGCTGAAGCTAAACTGATTCCCATGGTTTTAAGAATCTCGTCTGTGGGCAGTTTCTTTCTGATGATTCTCCACATAAGGAAGGACCACTTTTTAGGTATGCAGGAGTGCCAATAGGGGGCAATGGTAGGATTCGAGTTCCCAGTAACTCGAGCCGTGCGTCTCGTCGACCTCATTGAGAATGCCCCCGATTGCCTCGAGTGACCACCTCCATCCGTCCGCTTTGGTACCGATTCTAACTCCGCATAGGCGAATGCTCTCCACAGTTTCGTTTCCGAACCAATCACGAATCATGTCCCAGTTCCAATTGTTACTCCTGAAGTCCCACAGGTTGTGGATCCTGCAGTCTCTAGGGGTCTCCGTAGTACTCGGGATCATGCCATCCCCTATCCATCTCTCCAGGAAAGGGTCCGAATGACCGACACCCAATTGGAGTCTCATGGCCGGTTCAGCGCTGTCCCTTCCATCGAGAATACGACGCCACACCGCGGAGGATCGGCTGTTGGATATAGCAACGGATGGATGAATGTGCTTAAAATATCTGGCCTTCATATACCTCGTCCATAGGTTGTTACTAGTCCGAAGATTCCACCACAGTTTCAACGAGAACGCTTTAACGATGTGGGAGAGTTTGGTGAAGCCCAGGCCCCCTTCCTCGGTAGGGCACGCCATAGAATCCTAACTCGCCCAGTGATGCTTGTCTTGGCCCTTGTCCTGCCCCCAGAAGAAGTTACAAAAGGTCTGTTCGATCGAGGTCAGAACCTTCTTAGGTGGGGAACACATAGCCAAGGTGTGAATATGGATAGAGGTGAGGACATGATTGATGAGGATCATCTTACCGCCAGGGGACAGAGTGGCATTATGCCACCCCTCGAGTTTTTTCCTAATTCTAGCGATCAAATCCTCGAATATGCCAGAGTTGGATTTCTCATACACAAGGGGGCATCCAAGGTATTTGAAGGGAGGATGGGCTATGTTGAATGAAGTTAAGTTGGAGAGTCCGCACGCGTGCTCTCGATTGAAGTTATGGTGGGCGTAAATCACGCTCTTGGCGGTGTTGATTTTTTGACCGGAGCATCTGGAATATCTCTGTAGTATGTGGTGCACCACTTCCACTGCTCCAATATCCTCGGGCGAGAATATGAGAACATCATCGGCAAAGGCCAAGTGGGTGATGAAGGGGCAGCCGCTGGAGGTGTGATAGTGCTGGAAGTTGGGGGTGTTAATCATGTTGTTAAGGTTTCTGCTCAAAGCGTCGGCCGCAATGATGAAAATATTGGATGACAGAGGATCGCCTTGTCTGACTCCGCGGGTGTATTTGAAAAACCCGTCGGCCTTGCCGTTGAAAACCATGAGTTGCTAATGGATCTCCACATGGTGTTGGTCCAATTTTTTCGAAAATCCGAAGGCTCGGAAGACCTAGATAATAAACTGCCAATCCAATCTGTCGTAAGCTTTCTCTATGTTGAGTTTGATTGCGATGTTGCCCCCTCTTGCTGGGAACTTCATGCAGGTGATTAACTCTTGAGCTAGCATGATGTTGTCCTGGATATTTATTCCGCGAACAAAGCCGCTTTGCACCTCGAAGATTATCTTGGGGAGAAATCCTACCATTCTGGTTGCGATAATCTTGGATATGATCTTGTTGGTGAAAGTGCAAAGACTGATGGGGCAAAAGTCTCAAAAATTTTTAGGGTTGGAGATTTTTGGTATGAGGATCAGCTTGGCACTGGAGATTGTTTTGGGGTAAGTAGCTCCCTCGAAGAATGCAATGGCCGCCTCCGTGATGTCCTTCTTGATAATGTTCCAGCAAGTGCGAAAGAACACTCCCGAAAAACCATCCGGGCCGGGAGCACTGTTAGCATCCAGGGCCCAAACCGCGTCAGTCACCTCCTGTACGGTGGGGGGCAAATCCAGCTGAAGATTGTCGGTGTCGCTGATGAGTTGAGGTATGTGATTCAGAAAGTAATTGTCTTTGTGAACCGTCTCTTTGGAGAATAACTTTGAGTAGAACTCCGCAGCGGCCGCTGGATGTTCTTTTGATCGGTGATGATGTTCCCCGTTTCGTCGATAATTTGGTGAATCGAGAGCTTCTTTCTACGGCCTTTGACGCAGTCATGAAAGTATTTCGAGTTTTTATCCCCATCGCTGTCCATTTCAACCTCGCTTTTTGCTTCCATAAAGCAGTCTCCACTCTGGTCCTGAATTTGAGCATAGTTTTGGTCAGGTTCATGGCCGTCCTAGCCGTCGGCGAACGATCCAAAGCGAATCTAGCCTCTGCCCGAGAAACATCATCCTCAGAAACTCGCACAGCTTAAAAAATGTCCCCATAGGCTTGTTTGCTCCAAATGGACAGGGCTGTCCTCGTTGCTTTAAGCTTTTTGCTCACCCGAACGAGGGGGTCGAGAGAATCCGCCCGATTCCACACGTCCGCAACGATGTCCAGGAATTGAGGGTGCTCGATCCAAAAGTTGAGGAATCGGAATTTCTTCTTGACGGGATTCCCAGACTTTTTTATTTCAATCAACAGGGGCGCGTGGTCAGATTCTGATGTATTGAGGTGGCTTAGATTGGTAGAAATTCCCATTCTGTCCCAATGGACGTTCGTGAGGGCCCTGTCGATGCGAGAGTATTGACGGCGGTCTCCTTCCTGCATGTTGCACCAGGTAAAAGCATTGCCAGTAAACTGGAGAGAGGATAGGTGGGCATTGAAGATGAAGTTGTTGAAATCTAGCATGGCTGTTGTCGGTGGCGGGCGGCCTCCAATTTTCTCTTTACTGCTGGTGATAGCGTTAAAATCCCCAACGCAAAGCCAAGGAGAAACAATTTGGTTGGTGTGAATGTTGAGAAGGTCGTTCCAAAGTTGTTTTTGCTCTGCAATGTCGCAATTGTCGTTCACCGCTGAGAGGATGATTCGCTTAGAAAGGAAAGGGTGTTCCACCCAGCAAGAGAGGGCCTGTCTGGAATCGTGGATGACTTCGAAGTTGACGTCCTCCGTACCGAGGATCCAGATATCGTTACTACTAGCTATGGCCTGGGGGAGACCGAGCTGCAGCTGGATGGATTTCAATCTTTTGGGGGGATTTTGGGTTCGATAATAATGAGAATATCGATTTTATGAATCTTTCGAAGGCTGGAAATTCTCCTCAGAGTAGGTTTGTTGGCCAGTCCGCAAATATTCCTGGATAGGATGTTAAGCATTAATGAGACTGATGAGGGTGTTTTTTGTTCCGCCTGGAGACGGATCTGGTGAGTATAGTTGGGGTTTCTGCTGTACCTGTTGTCTGTTTTCCTGCTCGATGTTGATTTATCTGCCATTGTCGGGATTGGTATGTTGCTGGAGTTTGCTTGGAGTGCGGTGGTGGACTCACCGGGGTGGTCTATCTGATCTTTGGCGGAATCCAGCATGGATTCCTCCGGAGGAATGACTATGGCATCGCTGGTGCTATTAATCTGCGTCAGGATACGTTGGAGAGGGTAACCAGTGGCTTGGATCTGTAGTCCTCTCTGAACCTGGTCTGGTCCGAGGGTCGCTAAAGCTTCTACCACTGGGTCTGGGGTGATGATGGTTTGCTCTGCTGTAATGGAGTCGTTGATCGCCACAATGGCCTCCGAGTTGTTGGCCCATTCCATTGTCACACCCGATTTCGATAATCAACATACACTTTAGTCAATACACAAAATATAGAAAATGCTGCTAATCATTTCAGGATTCATGAAATCATATTCAACGGACGATGTACCGCATCAATCAAAGCGTCAATATCATCAAATCTTCAGAAGACTCATTTCTCATTTTATTCTGTATTTTATATTTTATTGAGTCTAGGATTTATTCTGTAAAATCAATTGTGGTAATACTGGCTTAGGGTTAAAACTGTCCACATTCCAAAAGCCTACCTATTTACCATTCGTATTTTCGTTTACAAATATTTCAAAAACATATTTCGAAAATAGTCTTTCAAAATGATTTTACAAATAACCAAAAACAAATTTGAAAACTGTTTTTGCAAATGATTTTCAAACATCTCCTGACAGAACTCTATTTTCCATAAATAAATTCACTTTATTTATTATGTTTCTGGGAAAATTACAACTGTAGGAATCCGATCTAGAAGACGATCGCTTTATCCCTTGGACGATGCGAAGAAGAAAAGCTCTCAAAATTTCAACAGCAATTTAGATATCTATATATCTGTACAATGAATGAGAAAAGAACCCTATTTATAGAGTCAAAAATAACTGAAAGGATAACTGTCTTCACAGCCTGTGCATAGTTGAAAATCATGCAGGATTTAACATACGCAAGGTTGTGAGCAGTTACTGAATGTGGCCTGTAACTGTTGGACACATGGCAATCATGCATGAGTCGTGTGCAAGTTACACGCAGAAGAGAGATCAGTAGCATGGCTGCCACGTACTCCAATTTGATGAAATCCACAAAGGCTCGTTGAGGACGAAATCCACGCAGACTTGGGTCAGAAAGCTTCAAAATCCATGCAAACTTGGGGCAGAAAGCTTCAGAATCCACGCAGACTTGGGACAAAAAGCCTCAAAATCCACGCAAACTTGATGAAGGAACATAGAAGTTCAAAATACACGCAGACTTGAGCCAGAAGGCTCAAAATATACGCAAGCTTGAGGCAGGACTGCCAGCTGTCATGATTCGACGTGCCTCGACTGACACAAAATCTCTGACAGTGATTACTTTGTCAGTCGTATTAAATGACAAGAAGCTCTTTTGGTACGCCAACTTGATGAAGGCTGAGTCTTGTTGAAGAAGATTTCGAAAGTCATGCAATAGTCGGCTGTGATCTCTCGAGTTCTGTGCATACGTGGCATACGAGGAGACATTCTTCGACTGTCGTGCTGTCAGTCATAATGACACTTCTGACAAATGATGATCTGTCTCTAGCATGATTTTTAAACATTGTCTTGATTAACTCAGCGTGACTTTAGACTCAGCCCTGATCAATCCAGCGTGACTTTGAGACTTTGTTTTGATCAACTCAGCGTGACTTTCATTTTTAAGGCCTACAAAACCCCCTTCAAAGTTTTCAAAAAATAATAAATTATTTCGAAAATACTTTGAAATCAATATGATAAAATGAATTTAGTCACGATGAGATAACTTTTTAAAGAGATATTTCCTCCTAAATGATTGGACTGTTGGGATTCTGTGCAGTTAGGATCCCGTATCAAGCTCCTAAATCGAGGCAAATAATGATGTGCCATTTGGAGTTCTTCATGAGCCTATAAATAAGCCATAACCCACTTCTTTCATTCTTTACTTGCTTTTAGAGAGAGAGAATCCACAGAAGAGAAACTTCCCTCCTCCGACGAACTTTATATTCTCCGACTTCTTCTTCTCCTTCTCAGCAACAATGGCTCCCAAGAAAGCCGACTCTCAGGCCAAGGGGAAAGCCCCAGCGACTTTCTCTCGTGCCACCACTGATAGACTCCCTCGACGAGAAGTCACGCATCCTCCTATTCAGCGTAAGTGATGGGGGAATACGAACTGTTGAAGATAACTTGATGAAGATGAAGATGAACTCCACATAGAAATTTTAGGATCTTAAAACAAATAATGAACTTCAGAAATATATCCCCCCTTCTTAGGGCAAAGGATATTAATAAAGTATGCCCCCTCTTTAGGGTCGGCCATACTTCACATCTTCGTGTTTACGAAGCTCTGTGTTTCACGCAAATGAGCATGACTCTCATGACTCTGCGTGATTCTTCATGTTGGCAGAAATGTCGATGTTGAAATAGTCACGCAGCTTTTATAATAACTCTGCGTGATTTTTTCATATGTTGACAGAGATGTCGATGTTGAAATAGTCATGCAGCTTTTATGATGACTCTGCGTAATTTTTCATATGTTGACAGAGATGTCAATGTGTAATAGTCATGCAGACTTTTGAGAGTCATCTTCTGGATAGATTAGTCTTGATCTGTCAGCGTGTCTTTGTCATTTTCACTCAAATGTGATTCTGGCAATGATGCGTGACTTTTATTCTAATCTGTCTGAACTTTGCGTGAATTAAACACCTGCGTGAATAAATCATTCAGCGTGTCTATCTGAAGTTTGCGTGACTTTTGACATTTCCTTCGAGCACTGCTATACACGTATAAGGCTCGTAGACATAGATTTTATTGAAACATATCTGACCTTGTCTTCTTTTATTTTTTTCAGTGAACATCCGAAGTGAGGAGGCAGATTATGAAGGGCATTTGAGTTTTTCATTTAAACATAATTTATCTCATGTGAAATTCCCTCAATTTGACCTTCCAGAAGCCAAACTGTCATTGTTGGCCAATCAAGACCATACAACCCTACTTTGTCTAATGAATGGTCAACCCTTTCAGAGTCTTGATTTGGTGTCCCACAAGAAACCAGCATTTCTGTTCGGGGATGCCATAGCACAGAAATCACAACCAAAGAGTATTAGAGAGAAGGTTTGCTTTTATTTCGAAGGTGATGTAAATCAACCAATGTACTGGCCGAAAGTTTCCAGGGGCTTGTCTATCATGAGATTCATGCATGCCAGTTATCCGAGAAAGATATCCTGGCATATAACAGAATATCAACAGGCAAAGGCAAGCCGCATCATTTACAGGAAGGAAGGATTCTTCAGTGCCCCAGAGAATCATGTATCAGTTGTTTCGGGGTTTGAAGCCTGGATGCATACCACCTGAAGACTCATCAATACTAATGCCATTCAGAATGCCTATTTTCATAAACGAATTCATGGCAAACAAGAATGCATTTTACCCCACCGATTCAACGCCGAGAATGAATGGCTTAATGAATCAGGAGAACGTGAGATGGAGGACTTTGGTCCACTGGGCTTTGGAGAATTTTGAGACTGAGCTGAAGAAGATAAACCTCTATGATGCCGTCGTCAATTCATCCTACGGCTTCAGGCCCAACCCCTTTTTGTTCCTGGCCTTGGTTGAGAGATACAATCACAGGACGGGGACATTTATGACTCCGAAAGGGGAGATAGGCTTTGCCCTTTATGAGATGGAATACATCTCACATCTGCCTTCAGGCACCCTACCGTATGAGGAGTATGTGCCTATGACAGAAGAGCTAAACTTTCTGTCGGAGAAGAACCCAGAGATGGTACATCTATTTGAAGACATGATGTGCCATTTTGGCACATGTACTCTGTATTACAAGAGTTCTAAAGATGAAGCCAGCAACCACATTCAGAAATGGATGTCCTACCTTTTTATGAACCGTGAAAAGGATGAGAAGAAGATAAACGAGAAGAGATGGTACCAGATTAGCAACTTCAAGCCTCTCTCTGAGAGTGAAATCACTTATCTGCTGGAGAAATATGACTACAAGGATTTCACGATTACTGAAGACTGGTATGAGTTCAAAGCTGGAACCACCTTCAACTCGTATGTGAGACAGAGTGGAAAGATTCTGTCAAGGAATGGTCATTTGGCCGGATTCTTATCTCTGTGGTTAAGAAGATTCATCGTTCCTGGTTCCAGCTCTCTAGACAGGATTCATAGAGGCGTTATCTTTGCAGCGGTGCGCCTTATGTATGGTTACAAGTTAGATTTATTATCAGCGATGACCTGTAGACTGAATGCAGGTCTTCGAAATTTTGTAACCAACATGCTATCTGATCAGAGGAGGATGACTGAGGAATTCCCACGGATAGAGATGCCTTTCACATATCTGTATGGTTGGCTCCTCCTCCATCATGACAGCTTGATACCTCCAGGGGCAGGAGGGAGTGGCAGTCTCTTTTTAGAGAGGTACTCTGGAGAGACTTTCTGGAAGGTTCACACCCTTCCAGAATGCAAAAATGTCCTGAATCGAGCTTCACATTGGTCCATTCAATGTGTCCCTCCACCACTGGGCTATGAGAGCATGCCCTTAAATATGATAGATGGAGATATGGGGAACAGATTAGATGATGTAGCCTTTCAGTGGTTACAGAGAATTCGGCCCTCTCATCTAGTATACCGTCATGAAGATATGACGTATCTGGAGCCGTATTTACCAAGCCGATTTGCCAGGCAATTCGGATATGACCAACTCCACGTTGGGAACGCCACCACTTGCCTTTTTGCTCGTGGAGGGCTTATTGACGGAGCTCGAGCCTGGAGATATTTTACGGATAGAGATACAAAAGCTGTATTCTCTATGCCTAATCCTTTATCTAGCTCGGGGACGAAGATGCTTTACACATATGCTCGCTTCTATGTTTCGTCAAGCACCTTCAAGCCAAGTTTTAATCTGAAGACTTTTGTTGCAGAGGACGACCTAGCTCCATCGAAGAGGTCAAAGAAGAAGACTATTATTCAACAATTTTCTCCGGAACCAGTAGATGAGACAGCAGAGGTTGAGCCTCTATATGAATTATTTCAGGAGGGAAATTTTTCTGATGAAGTTCTTCCTCCTATATTTGTATCCCTTTCTAAGAGGAAGAGAAGTGATGAATCTAAGACCGTCTCAAAAAAGAGTACTAAGTCTCAGACATCTAAGAAGAAGAAGAAAGGGGTATCAGTAACTGCTACTTCATCTTTAGGTGGCATCTCAGTTGACGAAGATGACGCCGCTGATAAAGACGAAGAGACTAATGAAGACGACGCTCCTTTGATAACAAGGAGGTCGAGAGGAAAGTATGTCAAGAAGACCATCAGCAAAATGAAAGGCAATGAACTCCTAGAAACGATTATGAGTTGAGGAGTTTTGCCAGAAATCAATGAAACGGCTTCTACTGAGAAAACAAAGTCTGATGATATTCACCTTCCAGCAGTTTCAACTGAACAGACTGAGGTAGAGTCCGCTCAAGCTCAGAAAACAACTGCTCCAACAACAAGTGGAGTAGCTATTGAACCCTCAGAGATGAGGATGATCCCATTTGAGCATGGGACAGAAGGCGTCATCCAGGCACTGGATGACCAGATTGATTATTCTGAAGAAGAACCAGCTCTGGCAGAAGTTACAGAACAGCCAGAAGTTCCTAAAACTCAAGCTGAAGAAAACATTTCTTTGGCCAAAGGCGATGAAGACGTGCCGGCGTCCGAGCTATCAGCTGCTGATGATTTGTTGAAGAATGTTGTCAAGACATCATTCTTCGAACTGACATTCCAGAGAAGACTGAACCGGCAGTCAATACTGAGCAAGTTGTCATCACTATTCCTGAGATTCATGAAGATGTGAATATCATAGACTCCGGATCAGAGACTCATCCTGAAGCTGGGGATGAAAAAGAGTCTGACGAAGAAGAAGAAGCTGAAGGAGGAGAGGATTGGCATACTGGCACTTCTACTCCTTATGATGAGGATAAAGTCAAGGGGAACAGAATAGAACTTAGCCCCGAACCTGCTCAATCTCCAGAGAACGCTCCAGTACCCAGTAATTCTGGAGCTGGAAGCAGCCACATGAAGCAGGTGTCGGATACTATCATGGACCGGCTACGAGAAGACGCCAGACTCCCTCAATATATTGAATATGAACCTGAGCCTGGTAGAACTTTATTTCAAATTCTGTTTCTGTTGTTTCTTTTCTCTATATGCTGATTATTATTATTTTCTTTGATTGTAGGAACTGCTGCAGCGATGAGTTCGACTCATGCTCCGCTTATCCAGGCTGATGCTGATAAAGGGAGTTCACACTTGCCAACTTCTCCAGTAGCACATACTTTCGTTCCCAGGGTAGAGAACATTCAAGCTTCTTCTTCAATGATGACAGCGACACCTGGATTTGAGACTGGACTAGCAAGAACTCTGGAAATGTATTCAGAGATCATTTACTCATATCTAGATACATATTCCAGACGTTTCTTGAAGGATGAAGCTATGCCCTTTTCTGATCTTCGAACTATGGTCAAGTTCCCGCTTATGGCGTTGCGACATGCTGGTTGCGAATCTCAGTGCATCTTCTTCGAACATCTCCTGGATGAGTTGGAAATAACTATCCGAAAATACTGAGAGACTAAGAAAGAAGACATTCAATCTTTAACTGCGGCTGAGATCAGTCAACTAGAGCATGAAGCTCAGTCCTAGCAAGCTGCATTATAAGCATTTCTTGCCTCTTCTTCTGAGAAATTAGTAGAAAAGGGCGAAGAAATATTAGCTACTCGTCAAAGAGTAGAGCTTCTGGAGAAAGATAAAGCATCCAAAGATGAAGAGCTGAAGAAATTGAAAGAGGAGTTGGCTCGCCTTCAAGAGCAAATTGCTATCATAGAAATAGAGCAAGCTGAGGCTACTGCTGCTTATATTTATGAAGCTGAACGCTGTGAAACTCTTCAAAAGGAGCGAGAGCAGATGCAGGCAGAACAAATTGAAGAAGTCAACCGTCGCCAGTCTGCTATTATTATTTTTGATGAACAAAATGTCACAGTTGAAGCAGCTGAAAGAGTTCAGAAAGCTCATGAAGATAAAATGAATGCTGTTCTTAAACGTATCATGGAGTTAATAACTCCTAATAAGTGAATCTTTTTCATTCTCACTTGTATTCAATATTTTGATTCTGAATGAAAACAAATGAGAATTCTTGATCTGATTTTTTTGACTTTGTTGTTTTGGTAATAATATATTCATAGAAAATATGTTCAGAGGTAAATAATACATGACACATTTCAATAGAATAGAATATACAAACAAGCTTTGTAATTCTATCAGATGATATTAAACCAGAAATGATCTTAGTTTAATACTGATTAGAAAAAATAGAATTCGGACATAAAAATATCTTTGAATTCAATTTTTCATGAACGAATAAACCGTCAGGCATTTAATGAACGGACGAACCGTCGGATGAATGTGATAAATGAACGGATGAACCGTCAGGTATTAATGAACGGGCGAACCATCGGATGAATGTGTCGCTTCATTATTTGAGGAGCTTCTGTCTATAAATATAGCAGAAATCTAACAAGAACGAACACTTCTACTCTTCAACATAAAAATGTCGTCTGAGAAGCATCCAAGAAGGCTGAAATCGTCTCGAAGGTTCAGAAGGGCATGGAAGAACGCCCTGCCGATCCATTTCAGCCGAAGGAGGTAGAAGCAGGCGAAGGTTCGTCTGCACCCAAGCCACCACGAGACATTCTGGACTTTCTGCTTGATCCAGGAAGGACTGAAGAAGAGAAAGCCATGAGGATGGCAGCCTGCAAGTTTCTCGTGGGCTCCAGCAAAGAAGTTCTCAGTTCTTTTGCTGATCGCATTTTCGAGAAGGACGGCAGCGGTCCGCGTCCAAATGTAGAGAAGGATGATAGTGATCTTCCTTAACATCATGTACTATCATTCATGATTAAAATAAAATAAAATTTATTTATAAACATGAACTTGTCTGATGATTTACAAGTATTTATATTTATACATAATATTTTTAAGGAATTTGCCATTAATAGGCATCATAACTTTTCGACCATCAAGTTCTGAAAGTTGATAAGCTCCATTTGAGAAAACTCTGCTCACAATATAGGGACCTTCCCACTTTGCGTCAAATTTGCCTTTGCTCATATGAGTCATAGTCATAGGACTTCTGACTGTTAGAACAAGTTCTCCTTTTTGATATGCTCGAACTCTGACTTTCTTGTTAAAAGCTCTTGAAATTCTAGCTTGATAGAATTCGATATTCTGTTGAGCAGATAATCGCTTTTTATCCAGAGCTTCTAATTCCTGAAGTCGAAGACGGTCATTATTCTCGGCAGTAAGTTCATTAACGATTGCTATCCTTAAAGAAGGAATTTGAATCTCTAATGGAAGAACAGCTTCGCATCCGTACACCAGAGAGAAAGGTGTACATTTAGTAGCATTACGAACTGTAGTCCGGTAAGCCCACAAATACTCACCAAGTTTCTCACTCCAATTATGTTTGTTAGTAGAAACAAACTTTTTTAAGAGTTTGATTATGGTCTTGTTGAAAGCTTCTGCTAATCCGTTAGCTGTCGAATTATATGCGGTAGAAGCCACATTGTTGATCCGATGATCGTCACAGAATCGAGTAAATTTCTGACTGATGAACTGTGGATCATTATCATGAATAATGCGTCGGAGAACACCAAATCTGTAGATGACATGATGCTTGATAAAGTTGATGACATTGGAAGTTTTGACTTCAGATAAAGGAATAGCTTCGGCCCATTTGGAGAAATAATCGGTTATTGCGAGAATAAACCGATGACCTTTTGATGACGGCGGATTAATCGGACCAATAATGTCCATGCCCCAAGCTTCGAAGGGCCACGATACTGCCGTTGGATGCAGAAATTCTGAGGGTTGATGAATAAAATCCGTATGGATTTGACAAGCTTTACACTTCCTTGCATATTCGATGGCATCTGATACCATAGTGGGCCAATAATAACCCATACGTTGAATACGGTCTTGAAGTTTTGGTCCAGGCTGATGTGCTCCACAAATTCCATCATGTGCTTCGCAGATAATTTGTTGAACCTCCTCGCCGGTAACACATCGAAGAAGTAACCATCATAAGCTCGACGATATAAGGTTCTTGTGGTGTGATTGTAATAGAATCTGAGTGACCGTCGTCTGATAGATGCTGCCTCACTCGGATTATCTGGAAGAATATCATACAATACGAAATCAAAGAAAGGAAGTCTCCAATCTTTATCCGTATTCTGAGTCTCAGCTGAATTACTGAAGATGAATTCCATGCTAGAATCAGATGAAGATGATAATGATTTATGACTAAATCCAAATCCTCTTGTTGTGTTGACATCATGATATGTTGATTCTTCAATGTCAACTGGAAGTCCTAGAGTTAGATTATTTTCGAGATGAAATAATTCTCGATTACAAACAACAATTATTTGTTGACGTCTAATTGGAATAGCTAACACCGCCGCAAGATTAGCAAGAGCATCAGCTTCTGTATTACATGCTCGCCTAATATGTTCAATAAAGAACCCTTCAAATAAAGAAGCCATAGATATAGCTGATCTATGATAAGGAACCAGATCTTGATGACGAACTTCATAAGTACCCCTTATCTGATTGACAATGAGTTTAGAATCTCCATACGCTTCCAAATATTGAATATTCAGATGTTTAGCGAGTTGAAGACCAATAAGCAGTGCATTGTACTCAGCTACATTGTTTGAACATGGTTGATCGAGAGAATAAGCCCTTTGGATAGCAAGACCTTCTGGCGACACAAGAACAATTCCAACCCCAGCGACAATGTCACCATTAGGACCTATTCTTGAAGCTCCATCAAAGAATAGACGCCAAGTAGGATCTTCTTCAGCAATTTGATTTGAATCTAAGACTTTATCTGGGATTTTATCACAGAGTTTTGAATTTTCTGGAATTGAATGAGCGGCCAGAAAATCAGCTAAAGCTTGTCCTTTGACTGACTTCTGAGGGATATAGTGCATATCGTACTGAGCAAGTAAGATTCCCCAGTTAGCCAATCGAGAATTTAAAACACTCGGTTTTTTCATCATGACCCGTATAGGATTGATCCTGGAAATGACATGAATAGTCTGACCAACGATATAATGTCGTGTCTTTTGGACAGCGAACATCAGGACTAGACATTCTTTTTCGACCGGTGAATATCGAGGTTCAGCTCCGGTCATAGTACGACTGAGATAGTAAATGGCTTGTTCATGACCATTTTTATTCTTTTGAACGAGTAATGCACCCAGTGAATGACTCATTGCTCGGGTATATAGGAGGAACGGTATTCCTGAGACAGGAGGTACCAATACTGGAGGGCTCATCAGATATTGTTTTATATCATCGAATGCCTTCTAACATTCATCATTCCAGACAAAAGAAACACCTTTCTTCATAAGTTTATTGAATGGTCTGCAGCGTCCTGAAAGATTAGAGATGAATCTCCTGATATAAGCGATCCTTCCTTGAAATCCTCGTAGCTCTTTTAAGGTGCGTGGAGGACGCATCTCTTGGATGGCTTTGATCTTCTCGGGATCCACGTGTATACCTTTCGAGGTAATGACGAAGCCGAGAAATTTGCCACTAGAGACGCCTAAGAAGGACTTAGTAGGGTTCATCTTTAATTGATGCTTACGCATTAGATCAAAAATAGTCTTCAAATCTTTGATGTGATCCTCTTTTTGTCGACTTTTAACTGCAATATCATCAACGTAGCATTCGACTATTTTCCGCAAATATTCACGGAATATAGTGCTCATAGCTCGTTGATAAGTTGCTCCTGCATTCTTGAGACCGAATGGCATCACTGTATAACAGTATGTACCGATTGGCGTTCTGAAGGAAGTGTGTTTCTCGTCATCTGGAAACATTTTAATCTGATTGTACCCAGAATACCCGTCCATGAATGACATCCGTTCAAACCTACAGGTATTATCGATCATAACATTAGTAATTGGTAGAGGGAATTCGTCTTTAGGACATGCCGCATTGAGATCGTGGAAGTCTATGCATACTCTGATCTTGCCAGTCTTTTTAAGGACAGGAACTATATTAGCCACCCAATCAGGATGTTGTTCCTCTCTAATAAACCCGGAGGCCATGAGTTTATTGACTTCAGCTTCAATTGCATCCATAATGTCTGGACGAAATCGTCGCTGTTGTTGCTTGACCGGTTTAGCATTCGGCATGATATTGAGTTTATGAGTTGCGATTTGTGGATCAAGTCCTGGCATATCTTCATAACTCCAAGCGAAGACATCAATATGTTCACGAATAAGTTTGATCATGTCTTGCTTATCAGTTTCTGAAAGACTTTCACTGATGAATATTGGTTTGGGGGATCCCTCTTCACCAACATCTATTTGAACAAGTTGTCTTCAGTCGGAGGTTCTTTTTGTTCGAATCGGAACTCCCATTGATTATCTAACCTTTGGGCCCATTGTTCTGATTCAGGTGAGATTTAAAACTCATCTTCGTCTTCATCACTTTCTTCAGAACGGTCAATGGAGACCATGTTGGAAGACAGAATGTTGCAGTGGAATTCACCGATACTTGTATCAGAATCCCAAGAGGTAGTACTAGAAGAATTAGATCTCTAATCTTCGTCAGATTCGGGATCTTCATAGACAATATTAATAAAGGAATAGGAGCAATATAACCTAATCCGCATTTCGTCCTTCCATATTTCAGAGGAGGAATCCGAACAGGCATTCTTCTCCCTCTTCCATTACTAAGGCCAGTTCTGAAATCATAACCCATATTTTTAATGATGCTTTTAGATTGCTGACTATAACGACGTAGTTGTAATCTTCCGGTATCATCGTTTTTGTCATCATCTTCTAAACCAGAAGGATTCTGGGGTCCTTTGTAAAAGACTATTGGAATGCCTCCTGGCTTTCTGCTGGGAACTAGAAAGTATGAAGTTTGTACTGATTCTAGGGATACATCTGTATGGAAAGTCTGTATACTGCAAAGATGGAGACTTTTCATTAAATTTAAAAGTAGCAGTATTTACATTGGGAGAAGGCTGAGCCTTAGAGATCTTAGCCAAATCAATGACTAAAGGGGGAGAAGAAGAACGAGAAGAAGTTTTGTTTCGATTAAGATCGATAACAAATAGCTCAGAAGAGGTGAGCTCCCTTGAAGCTTGAGATGGAAGAGTAATCCGCCCTCCAACAGGGATTACCAGAGTATCCTGTTTCATATGTGAAGATACAAAAACTGTAGTACGCCCACTGACAGGAATGATCAGTGTATCTTGAGTAGACGACTGGGGTAATGGAGAGATCCGTCCACTTACTGGAATGATGAAAAAACCTCTCCAGAGGGTTTGGGAGTTTGTTGCTGAGTAGTTCGACCTTTAACAGGGATTATTAAAGTCTTACTTTGTGAATCCTCTTTCTCCATAGCTTGTATCACCCTTGTATACTCTTTTTTGTACATCCGGGAATCATTGAAATAAGCTTCAACCCCATGGAAGGGATTTATATCACCAACTTCCTTTTGTACTCTTCCATTGCTGTCAATGTATTTAAAACACTGATGAAGAGTAGAAGGCACCACATTATTTTTATGAAGAAAGGGCCTCCCCAGAAGAAGATTATAAGATCCCACGATCTCGATCACATAGAAAGTGACTTTGGATCTGAAATCGCCAATCTGACGTTTCAGATGAATCTTTCCCAAAGGCTCGCTTCGGCTCTGATTGAATCCCAGGATAGTAGTAACCGTCTTGGAAAGCTTGTGAAGAGGGATTTTTAGTTCATCCAACAGACTCTTTGGCATTATACTTATAGCAGACCCTGGATCAATGAGGATACGGTCTACCTTCACCGTGTCGATATAACCGGTGTAGTAGAGAGGCCGATCATGTCGATTATCCTCCAGTAGCATGTCATCTTGTGTAAAGGTGATATTTGGTATAATCTCCAATACACTGTTGCAATGTAAGCAAGTGGCAGGTTCTTCACCTGGCTTCTTTAATTGTGCAAGACAAGAGTCAGCCTGAAGAAGTGCCTCGCTTAACGTCTCCCGAGTTTCTTTAGAAAGACGTAGAAGTTCAAAGAGGGACATTCTAACTGGAGTATTAGCAAATTGAGCTAGAATGTCAAAGTTATAAGGTTTCTGAAGCCCAAGAGGAGGGGACTTCTTGATTGGCTTATCAAATCGAGCTTGTTGTTTGCCTTTCTCAAGAGCTGTGGGCTTGGAAGGAGCAGGTTCAACCGGTGCAGTGGAAGGAATAGGTGCAGTGGATGGTTCTTCTTGAAGAGGAATATTAGGAACATCTTTGTCAGCATGAGGGATATCAGGAGTATCCTCGGGACTTTTGGAATAATCCTTTAGATAAGGTTTCCCTGTTCGAGTAGCACCAGCAAGTGCTTCTTCCTTATCTTTTGATTCTATGTCGGGAGTAGATCCGAGAGAAGTCATATGACATGACTTAATCTTTCCAGCCTTCTTGGACTTTCGGGAAGTAGTCTTTTGAAGAGGAGGAGATTCAAAATCTGCTACTAGATCAGGATGAATCCACATGATTTCTCCTGTTTCCATAGTGATTGGTACTAATCCTTCAGACTGTGGAGGAGGAATATTCACTATCTCAAGAGTTGCCTTGGGAATAGGAATGATCCCGCTTTCAAGGAGTTGAGGAGGGAAATCTCTGAATTGCATAGAGACGACGTTGGAGGTGACGGTCTTATCTTTCGGAGTAAGAGAGATAGCTCCAGATTTAATCAGTTTCTGGATCTTTCCTTTCAGTACATAACATGTACGAACTGTGTGACCCAACATTCTGTGGTATGGACAGTATTTAGGATGATCTGTCTTACCAGCTTCATCAGGTTTTTTGATTTCAGGTAATTGTATTTTATTACCTTTCAGCAGACATTCAAAGATACCAAGGACATCATCGTCATCAAAAGAATATTCTTCTTTGGGGGTGAGGTGCTCGTGGTTGTTGAGTTGTAGAGGCAGAAGGAGTTTGAACAATCGATGCATCTTTACTCTGAAGATTAACTTCAAGGGTTTCTTTTTCCTTACTTTATTGAATTTAGCATTATTATTAGTATTTTGACCTGTTTCTTTAGGAGTCATCTGCACTCCTAAACCTTTGAAAGTTTCAGCACTGATTTCTGCGGCTTTGGCACTAACTATGAAGGAAGGCCAATCTTGGAATTGAGTAGATCATGTCCATATGCTGATGATTGGCAACAAATTTGATTTGCATGTGTCGATGGTGACTGCATCAGGAGTTCCAAGAGGCATCTTCAGAGCTTCTCTTCGAAACCGTTCAATAAATTCCTCTGTAGTTTCATTATTTTTCTGCTTGATTCTTATAAGAGCAGACATAGTCATGTCATTGAGTCCTTCATAGAACCGTTCAAGAAACATTTGTTTGAAACCGGCAAATGAGGTAATACACCCATCTGGGGAGACTTCTATACCATTCATAAGCCGTTCCTTTGAGACATCCGACAAACACCCGAGTAAGGAGGGCGTCACTTGGTTGTAGCTGGTCAGTCATCACTTCAAAGTGATTAATAATTGACTTGGAGAAGTGGTTCCATCATAGAATGAGATAGTAGGAGGTTTGTATTTAGGAGGATACGATACTTGCTTCTATTCTATCGGATAAGGTTGCTTGATGCCTAACCTTTGTAAACCATCCTTCTGTTTGAATGCCTCAAATTGAGTTTGGAGATTCCTCAATTCTTCAGTAACAACTCCGGAGGATTGTGGAGTTGTAGCTTGTAGAGAATAGTTGGGAGGAGGAACAGCATTATAAGTACTACCCCCAGCTCCAGAGTGACTAGGAACCGGTTGAGCTTGCCCAGGAGTATTGGATTGTACTGCTGGAGGAACATGTACTGGACTTACACCAGTGTCAATTGGTATGGCCTCTGGTACAGTCTGTCGATTTTGTAGTTGGGTTGCCATGAGTTCATACATCGGCATCATAT
Source organism: Iris pallida (assembly GCA_029216955.1). Taxonomy (NCBI): domain Eukaryota; kingdom Viridiplantae; phylum Streptophyta; class Magnoliopsida; order Asparagales; family Iridaceae; genus Iris; species Iris pallida. Next base: position 16,343,606 of record JANAVB010020400.1, on the reverse strand, counting down.
TATCAGCCATAGACTTCATTTGCTGTTCCAAAGAAGCAATTCTTTGTTCTTGAGGAGTCATGGAAGAAGAAGGTTCATCAGTATTCCCATCGACCATATATGTTGTGACTGTACGAGGGATTATTGATGAACTGGTGGATGTTGTTTGTTCTGAATCACTGCTTTGTGTATCAAAGTCAGTTATAGGAGAACTACCCCCAGTAGGAAGAGGTGGGAAGTTAGATTCCCCAAGAAATTCAGAATCATCTTCAAAAATCAAAGTCCTTTGAGTAGAAGCCAGGACTCTTGATCTGGTACCTCTATATACTCCATCTGGACTATCATTTCTACCCCCAGTATCCCGAGAGGTCATGTTGACAAAAGCATACAGAGGTTCATCTTCATCAGGCATAGGTTCACACTGAATCCGATTGAAGACAGATTGTCGTTTAGTTTGACATCTGCATTGCATTATAACTTTCGGCTGGAAGTCACATTCATGATCAACATGGTCCTGATCCATTGATTGACATCTGCATTGAATTATGACTCTTGGCTGGAAGTCACATTTAGCATGGTCCATTGACACAGAATTATTCCTTCTCTTCTGTTGAAGATGTTCTCGTAGATCTGTCTGTGAAGATTGAGGTACATCAGAGAACCTTCTTTGTGCATTTTTAGGAATATATTTCCGGTTCTTGGGTCTTGATGGCTCTTGGTTATATAGAGAGTGATTAATGTGAGCCACATAATTTCTAGCATACTCTGCATCTGGATCTCTTGCTTTTGTTCCCGATTGGTATGGTTTTTTGACACCAGAAGTGTTTCCTAAACGAATTTGATCAAATTTTGCTCTTAGATCAGTTGGAGGTAACACATTAGTTTTTGAAACTTGGAGTTTTCCTTCCATTGATCTGGATATTTGCAGAGAAGGAAGAGTTGGACCATCCCCTTGATTAGGAGTTGGTAACAAACCCTCTTTTATAGACAAATTCTATGCCCAATTTGAAGAAGTCGTAGAAGAAGACATTAAGAAATGTTTCTTCTTAGACTTATTCAAGTTTTGAGACATAGAATGTCCAGAAGGAAGAGTAGTCAAAAGACCATCTCCTTTTCTTTGACTAACAAAATTGTCAGTCAAAGCTGTTCCTGAAGTAAAAACTACAGGAGCAGAAGAAACAACTAAAGAATTGTTTCTTTTTGAAGGGACTTTGTGTGGAGGATTTTTAGCAAGACCACCCCCAGTTCTAGTAGAACTTGGCAAAGACGAAGAGATAGCTAAAGAGCTATTCTTCTTAGAGTATGCTGGTGACAATTTGGCTAAGGAGCCAGTATTGTCTGTGTATAAAGTTTTGGCTAAAGAGCCAGATTTTGGTAAAATACACGCTGGAACAGATTTGGCTAAGGAGCCAGTGTTGTTAGCGTGACTTTTGAATTTAGAAATACATGCTGGAACAGATTTAGCAAAGGAGCCAGTGCTGTCAGCGTGACTTTTGAATTTAGAAATACACGCTGGAACAGATTTGGCTAAGGAGCCAGTGCTGCCAGCGTGACTTTTGGAATTAAGATTGCACGCTGGAACAGGCTTGGCTAAGGAGCCAGTGCTGCCAGCGTGACTTTTGATTGCTGTCGTCTTCGAACACAAGAGTGTGCGTGCTTGCAGTAGACTCCTTGCCAGTGTTAGGAGTAGACGCTGTGGCAGAAACTTCACCATTGGTTGCCAACTGATTCTTAGGGACGTAGACAGATCGTCCCTTTGACTTGGCAGTAGTGATGGAGGCTGAAGTGGGCTTGCCACCCTTAGCCCGCTGCATTTCTTCGTAGGCGAGTTGATCGAATTGGATCGATATCACCTTCTTCGTCGAGCCGACTGACGAAGTGTCGCATTGAGTTGTTGAGATCTCAGAAGAGGAGATGGTTTTCTCCAGCAGAGTCGCCAATTTGTTTTCCATAAATAAATTCACTTTTTATTATGTTTCTGGAAAAAGTACAACTGTAGGAATCCGATCTAGAAGACGATCGCTTTATCCCTTGGACGATGTGAAGAAGAAAAGCTCTCAAAATTTCAACAGCAATTTAGATATCTATGTATCTGTACAATGAATGAGAAAAGAACCCTATTTATAGAGTCAAAATTAACTGAAAGGATAACTGTCTTCACAGCCTGTGCATAGTTGAAAATCACGCAGGATTTAACATACGCAAGGTTGTGAGCAGTTACTGGACGTGGCCTGTAACTGTTGGACACATGGCAATCATGCATGAGTCGTGTGCAAGTTACAGGACACGCAGGCAAGAGATCAGTGGCATGGCTGCCACGTACTCCAATTTGATGAAATCCACACAGGCTCGTTGAGGACGAAATCCACGCAGACTTGGGTTAGAAAGCTTCAAAATCTACGCAGACTTGGGGCAGGAAGCTTCAGAATCCACGCAGACATGGGGCAAAAAGCTTCAAAATCCACGCAAACTTGATGAAGGAACATAGAAGTTCAAATACACGCAGACTTGAGCCAGAAGGCTCAAAATATACGCAAGCTTGAGGCAGGACTGCCAGCTATCATGATTCGACGTGCCTCGACTGACACAAAATCTCTGACAGTGATTACTTTGTCAGTCGCATTAAATGACAAGAAGCTCTTTTGATATGCCACTTGATGAAGGCTGAGTCTTGTTGAAGAAGATTTCGAAAGTCACGCAATAGTCGGCTGTGATCTCTCGAGTTCTGTGCATACGTGGCATACGATGAGACATTCTTCGACTGTCGTGCTGTCAATCATAATGACACTTCTGACAAATGATGATCTGTCTCTAGCGTGATTTTTAAACATTGTCTTGATTAACTCAGCGTAACTTTTAGACTCAGCCCTGATCAATCCAGCGTGACTTTGAGACTTTATTTTGATCAACTCAGCGTGACTTTCATTTTTAAGGCCTACAAACTCGTAACTGAGTTCGGCCCGAGTTCGGTCCGAACTCTGACCGAGTTCGGTCAAAAGTTATTCAAACTTCTGTTGCCTCCAAATCAGCGAGCAACGTCTCTTTGCGAGATATTTGCATCCGAACTCTGTCCGAGTTCTGCCCGAGTTCGGTTGGAGAAAACATCTATAAATAGAGAAGAACTTTTCATTTCAAATCATCAATTCATTCTTCATTCTCTCTTCTCTACTACTCAAGTTTTTCAAACGATCTAAGATTTTCAAATCTCACTTATACATCTCTTAGCCAAAAGCCAGTACTATCATAGTTGATTTAGAGTCTTTTGGTTACTCAAGAGTTGTAAAGAGGTAGTTCCAAGTTTCAACAACTTTCCTATTGTGGAGCTGGTCGTGCGCTCGTCACCAAGCACGGTGTGTGTTGTGGAGCTGGTCGTGCGCTCGTCACCAAGCACGGTGTTGTAAGAGACTGCAAGCTCTCAGTTAAAGCTTGTGCCATAGTAGATTAACATCGAACAAGAGTACTCGAGACTGGATTAGTCCTCTCAGAGGGATACCAGTATATATCGCCGTGTCACTGAGTTTGAATTCTCTATCTCTATTTACTGTCTCATATATATCTTCCATAGTTTAAATTTTTAATTGGTGATTATATTCCGCTGCACACACGCACTCTATTCACCCCCCTCTAGAGGTGCTCAACGGTCCTACAATTGGTATCAGAGCGGGTTATATTTTATATAACATACCTTAGAGAGTATATATGGCAGCCGTGAAATCTATATTCAACGGTGAAGGGCAATCCACAAATAGACCTCCCCTATTTGATGGAACAAATTACACATACTGGAAAACATGGATGACTTTCTTTCTAAAGTCTCTCGACTTTGATCTATGGTCAATAGTCATTGATGGTTATAAGAAACCAGCCCCAACAGTGGTTGAAGGCCAGCTGGTTGAAAAGACCCATGATAAGTACACTGAAGCTGAAAGGCTAAAGCTAGCCTTGATGCTCGTGCCATCAATGCACTATTCTGTGCAATTGACAAAACCGAGTTCAACAGAGTTTCAACCTGTAAGACGTCTCACGAAATTTGGAAACTCCTTGAGGTAACCCATGAAGGGACTTCCCAAGTAAAAGAATCCAAAATTAGTAGACTGATACAGGAGTATGAATCTTTTAAGATGAAACCCGATGAGTCAATTATACAGATGTTTACTCGTTCCTTGATATAACTAATCCTCTACAATCTCTTGGTAAGGATTACAGTAATCACGAGAAGATCAGGAAAGTGCTGCGGGCTCTAACAAAGAACTGGAATCCAAAAGCCACAGCAATCATTAAAGGAAACGATCTCACCACTATGACTCTGGAAACACTGATGGGCAAACTCACGACCCATGAACTCGACTTGCAAGAATTTGAAGAAGCAACACCAAAGGGAAAACTATTGCCTTCAAAGCTCAAGCAAGAAAATCAACATACAATGATTCCGATGAAGAATCGTCAAGTGGTGATGAACGAGCCCTACTTGTGAAGAACTTCAAGAAATATCTAAAGTTCACAAGCAGAAAGAAGAAAGACATCCAAGAAAGCAACAAAGATGAAACTATATGCTTTGGATGCAAGAAATCAGGGCATATGAAGAAGGACTGTCCAACCCCAAGAAAAGCAGTCCATACGATAGATCAAGATCAAGCAGAAAAGCTGCATCTGGTCGAAAGTATGCGAACACAAGCATCTGGCACGAAAGCGATGCCAGTGACACAGAAGAAGAAGACAGACCCTGCAGCAATGCAAATGTTTGTCTTATGGCATTTGAAAAGGTATCATCTAATCCTTTGTTTGATGATTTTACTTTCGATGAACTAGAGAACGCCTTTAGCGAACTACTTGAAGATCACAAAACTGTGCTCGACAAGTATAAGCAATCTCGAAAAGAGATTAAGGCACACACAACCGAGATAGCTAGACTGTCTAATCTAATTGAAGATATTAAAGAAACATCTACTACCGGTAACACGGAAGAGATAGCCAAACTTAAGGCAGACTATCATGAGGCTATCCTCAATATTGAAAAGAAAGAAAGGGACTATGTTAAAGTACAAAAGCTTTATGACATAGAGAAGAAGATGCACCTAGTAACTGAACAAAGACTCATTGATATGACTGCTAGATACGAAGAGTCTATTGTAATTTCTAAAAAGTTAGAAATCAAGTTAGGCAAATAGGCAATACCTATGACACAGCCTAAGATTAGTCCTAATGCGAAGCATACACCTAGAAGGACTAAACACAAGAAAGCACAGAAGAAACACGAACTCCATCATGCTTTCACTTACAGGTTCTCCGAACAAAACAAGCTTGCAATACAGTTTCTATCACTAAACTGACTTGCACATATTGTGGTATGCACGGACACATATCACAATATTGTCTTGCAAGAAAGCTTGTTGACAACCATACTTTAGTCTGGAGACCTAAAGCTAATCTGTGTGGACCCTTCAGAAAATGGGTACCAAAGGATTTATCTACTTGTCTTGTAGGTGGACCCTCAACCCTCTCATGCTAAAAGCAAATGGATTTTCGATAGCGGATGTTCGCGACACATGACTGGTGATGCACTTATTCGCTACGCTATCGATAAAAAAGAAGGATACGTCTCCTTCGGAAACAACTTGAGAGGTGATATAATAGGTAATGGTACTGTAGGTATTTCTCCTTATCCAATAATAAAGGATGTTTGTCTAGTAACTGAATTGAAACATAACCTATTGAGCATAAGTCATTTGGCAGATAATGGTTATGGTATCAATTTTGTGAAAGATAAATGTACCATATATGATATGTCATCTGGTGATCCCGTATATAAAGGGATTAGAGAAGACATTTATATTTTTTTTGGAGAATACTAATAATGCAGGAAGATGCCTAGTAGCCAATCAAGATAAAAGCTGGCTATGGCACATGAGACTAGGACATGCAAACATGGATACTATCTCACGTCTGAATACAAAGAAGTTGGTAAAAGGACCCTGAAATTCCATTCAAGAGAGATATGGTATGTGCAGACTGTGAAAAGAACAAAGCACATAGGTCTACTTTTAAATCCAACAACGCTGTAAGTACTTCGAGACCTTTGTAGTTGATTCATATGGATTTATTTGGTCCTAGTAGAGTCGCTAGTCTTGGCGGTAAGCTCTATGCTTTTGTTATTGTTGATGATTTCTCTCGATTTACTTGGGTTTACTTTTTATCAAACAAAAGTGATGCTATTTTTGAATTTCAGATATTTTGTAAAAAGGTACAAAATGAAAAAGGTTTTATGATTACTCGTATCCGAAGTGATCATGGTGGCGAATTCAAAAATTCTGACTTCAAAAAGTTTTGTGATGATAGTGGATATTACCACGAATTTTCTTGTCCTAGAACTCCCCAACAGAATGGTGTTGTGGAGCGGAAGAACCGTACTCTAAGCGAAATGGCTAGAGTCATGCTGAATCAGTATAATCTTCCTAAATACTTTTGGGCAGAAGCTGTTAGTACAGCCTGTCATGTTTTAAACAGGGTGTTAATTCGACCAATCTCGAAGAAAATACCATATGAGCTTTGGTTTGGAAGAATTCCAAACATTTCTTATTTTAAAGTTTTTGGTTGTCGCTGTTTTATCCTGAACACCAAGGATAACTTGGGAAAGTTCGACTCCAAAGCAGATGACGGGATATTTCTCGGATATGCTGCTAAGAGTAAGGGATATAGAATTTTTAATAAAAGATCTATGATTGTTGAAGAAAGTATTAATGTTACTTTGATGAGTTGAATAGTCACAGATCTAGCGACAGATGATGATGAAGATGCACCTAAAAAGACTAAGAAGAGTTCTGAGAAAGATCTGACCCAAGTGACAAGGACTGATAAAAGTTCCGAAGATGCAGGAACTGAGAAAAGCCTTGTGAAGGATATGGCCCAAAGATTTGAATCATTGAGATTCAAGCCAGATCATCCAGAAACTCTCATTATAGGTGATGTATCCAAAGGTGTGAGTACACGTTCATCTCTTAAAGATTCTGAATTAGCAGCAAATGTAGCATTTATTTCACAAATAGAACCTAAGAACGTAGAAGAGGCTTTTTCTGATGAGTTTTGGATTTCTGCCATGCAAGAGGAACTTAATCAATTTGAGAGAAACCAAGTTTGGGAACTTGTTCCTAAACCAATTGGTCAATCGATAATTGGTACCAAATGGGTATTCCAAAATAAACTCAGTGAAGATGGACAAGTTCTACGCAACAAAGCACGTCTAGTTGCACAAGGTTATATTCAAGAAGAAGGAATTGATTATAATGAGACCTATGCCTGTTGCTAGACTAGAAGCCATCCGCATGTTTTGCACATTTGCATATTTTAATGATTTTAAACTTTTTCAAATGGACGTGAAAAGGCCATTTTTAAATAGATTTTTGAAAGAAGAGGTTTTTGTGAAACAACCCCTGGTTTTGAAGATTTCAAAAATATCTAACGTCTTCAAGCTTAAGAAAGCACTTTATGGACTCAAACAAGCACCTCGTGCTTGGTATGAACGCCTAAGTGCCTTCTTACTTGATAATGGATTTTCGAAAGGAAAGATTGATACTACTTTATTTATAAAATCCATGAATGATGATATACTTCTAGTACAAATCTATGTAGATGACATTATATTTGGTTCTACTAATGAAAAACTCTGTCAAGATTTTGCCAAGTGTGTGCAGAGTGAATTTGAGATGAGTATGATGGGAGAGCTGAACTTCTTCCTAGGACTGCAAATCAAACAACACTCGATCGGAACATTCATCAACCAAGCTAAGTACACGAAGGACATACTGAAAAAGTACGACTTCGAGAATGTAAAGCCAATCGGGACGCCTATGGCTACATCTATAAAGCTTGATGCTGATGAAAGTGGCAAACCTGTCGATCAGCGTAAGTATCGAGGTATGATTGGTAGTTTATTATATTTAACTGCTAGTCGTCCTGATATTATGTTTAGCGTTTGCATATGTGCACGTTATCAGGCAAACCCTAAGGAATCACATCTTAGTGCCGTTAAGCGTATCTTCCGATACCTTAAAGGAACTTCTACAGTTGGCTTATGGTATCCCAAAACCAAATCCTTTGACCTTATAGGTTACTCGGATGCGGATTTTGCTGGATGCAAAGTGGACCGTAAAAGTACCAGTGGCACATGTCATTTCTTAGGAAAGGCCTTAGTCTCTTGGTATAGCAAGAAACAAAATTCAGTAGCATTATCAACAACTGAGGCTGAGTATATCGCCGCAGGACGTTGTTGTGCTCAGATTTTGTGGATTAAGCAAACCTTAGAGGACTACAATCTGCACTACACAAATGTTCCTATTTATTGTGACAACACTAGTACAATAAATGTGACTAAGAATCCTATTTGTCATTCACGCACAAAAAATAGAAATTAGACATCATTTTCTTCGTGATAATCAATAACACGGGGATATTTGCCTAGAATTTATTGACACTGATCATCAACTAGCAGATATATTCACTAAACTATTGGCTGAAGACCGTTTTAACATTTTGAGGCGTGAGCTCGGCATTCTTGAATTCTCGGACTCATAGTGCATATGGTAATTAAAATTGAATTTATGACTTATATTTTATTTAACGAAAATTGTTTTTGGGTACAAACTTAAAAAGGGTATGTCTGTCACCACGGCCACGGTCGAAGCGAAGCGGTATTTAAGAGTTCCCCGGTGAACCTCCGTTAGCTGGGACAACCCCTACAGTTAACCCAGAAATAACAATCATTATTTAATAAAACAGTCAAAGTTATTAAATTTCATTTTTAAACTTACTAGACTGTACTGTTTATCTCGGGAATGCAAGTGGCCGAACTCGGCCCGAACTCTGACTGAGTTCGGACCGAATTCGGACCGAGTTCGGTCGGCGCTGTGGTAACTTCCAGAACCGAACAGCCGGCCCTAGTGCCTATAAAATCCAACTTTTCTTCCACTTTTTCTTCACAACAAAACGTGGAAAGCCTTCCTCTCCTCCTAGAAGCCTCTCCTTCTCCATCTTAGCAAGGGTTTGACGAGTTCCAGTGGGCGGTCATCTTCCTTCTCCTTCCTTTTCTTCAAAGGTATTTTCTCTCCATTTTCTTATGGCCCCCAAGCGTCAAAGAGGAAACACTTCCCAAGGTGTCTCCTCTTCCTCTGAATACACCCCTGCTAGTCTATTCAGTCCAGCACGACCTAGAGATCCCGATGAGTACGATTCTACTTTGTTCTCCCAAAGACTTTTCGGATCTCTGGTTCGACTCTTTCTCTGGTCGTCGTATTTGCTCTGGAGCTTTCGTTAATTTTACTATTTTCTTTGAATATGCTCCAATTTTTGACCAACTTGGATACCGTAATTTTTCGAGGTCCAAGAGAGCATTTATGACAACGTCGTCCGTATGTTTTACTGCAACCTGCAAGTAAAACCAAACGGCAATTTCTATTCTTGCATTGCTGGGCAAGAATTGGAATTTAGCGCCATCGACATCAGCAAATTCTTTCATATTCCTGATCTTGGTGATGCATTAGTTGACATCTACCACATTCAGTTCCCTGCTGAGGTCACTCTTGCTTCCTTTAGGGAATTAATCTGTCAACCTAACCCTCCTTTCCGGAGAATTTTTGCCAAACATCTGAACCAAACATTCTATGAGCTTCATCGTATGATATTTTTTGTCTTCTTCCGAAGAAAGGCTCTACTGATGAAGTTACCTTTTTGGAACTTTCTGCTCTATATCACATCCACTTTGGCATCCCATTCTCCGTTCCCAAAACTATGATGTCCTGGATGCTTAACTGCAAAAACAGGTAGGAATCTAGTATCCTATGCACCTTGCTTCTATCTTTCGATGTTTCGAGATTGATCTTGAGACGTGTGCCATCTCCTCTCCTCCTGTTGAGCTGACTCGATCTCGTCGATTTCCTGCACCACCTCTGCCTCCTGGAGCTGATCCTGCTCTAGCTGCTGATGCTGAGGTCCCTCCGGCTGATGCTCCTCCTGCTCCGGCCCCTGCCCCAGGATTCGATCAGACTTTCTACCAGCGCTTCGATGACTTTGTTGTTGTCTCTACGCAACGTCATCAGGACTCAGAGTTCCGGCACATTTCTCAGGCCCAAGTGCTGAGAAATAGTATTGCTGACCTCCACTATAGCCTGGCTCGGGATTCAGTTCATCCGGTCACCATCTTACCTCACCCTGCTTTTCTGGGTCCTCGATTTACTGATGAGGTTACCTTTCAGTATTTCGACCCGACTACAGCCTACTTCCCTCATGATCCTTCCGGTGCGGACGACCCCACGATATGACGTGGATTTAGCTATGGGCTAGTGGATATTGATTTGATTAGTTGATACAGTTGATGTAGCAGTTTTTTTTATTTTTCATGTCTAAACTGATTAGTTAGACATTATCAGTTGTACTTTTGATTTTTAGTGGAAACTTCTATGTTATTTCAGTTTATTATGAGCTGGTTCATTCTATATCATTTGTTTCCATATATGTCTATGCTGGGATTATTTCTTTTTGCTTCACTTTGTCTTGTGTTGTCTATTGTTGGCTTCACGATTTACGGGGGAGCCTATTCATTTTACTACTTGACAAAGGGGGAGAAAAAGAGTATACCAAAGCGCATATACAATCTAAATTCAAAATCCAAACTCTCAATTTTGTTTCAGGTACTTTGTATTTTATTTTATTTGATATAAATATTTTGGTATAAACTCAAGTTTGTCAATTATCAAAATAGGAGAGTTGTTGGCCCATTCCATGGTCACACCCGATTTCGATAATCAACATACACTTTAGTCAATACACAAAATATAGGAAATGCTGCTAATCATTTCAGGATTCATGAAATCATATTCAACGGACGATGTACCGCATCAATCAAAGCGTCAATATCATCAAATCTTTAGAAGACTCATTCTCATTTTATTCTGTATTTTATATTTTATTGAGTCTAGGATTTATTCTGTAAAATCAATTGTGGTAATACTGGCTTAGGGTTAAAACTGTCCACATTCCAAAAGCCTACCTTTACCATTCGTATTTTCGTTTACAAATATTTCAAAAACATATTTCGAAAATAGTCTTTCAAAATGATTTTACAAATAACCAAAAACAAATTTGAAAACTGTGTTTGCAAATGATTTTCAAATATCTCCTGACAGAACTCGTAACCGAGTTCGGTCCGAACTCTGACCGAGTTCGGTCAAAAGTTATTCAAACTTCTGTTGCCTCCAAATCAGCGAGCAACGTCTCTTTGCGAGTATTTGCATCCGAACTCTGTCAGAGTTCTGCCCGAGTTCGGTTGGAGAAAACCTATAAATAGAGAAGAACTTTTCATTTCAAATCATTAATTCATTCTTCATTCTCTCTTCTCTACTACTCAAGTGTTTTCAAACGATCTAAGATTTTCAATCTCACCTATACATCTCTTAGCCAAAAGCCAGTACTATCAGAGTTGATTTAGAGTCTTTTGGTTACTCAAGAGTTGTAAAGAGGTCGTTCCAAGTTTCAACAACTTTTCCTGTTGTGGAGCTGGTCGTGCGCTCGTCACCAAGCACGGTGTTGTGTTGTGGAGCTGGTCGTGCGCTCGTCACCAAGCACGGTATTGTAGGAGACTGCAAGCTCTCAGTTAAAGCTTGTGCCATAGTGGATTAACATCGAGCAAGAGTACTCGAGACTGGATTTGTCCTCTCAGAGGGATACCAGTATATATCGTCGTGTCACTGAGTTTGAATTCTCTATCTCTATTTACTGTCTCATATATATCTGCCATAGTTTAAATTTTTAATTGGTGATTATATTCTGCTGCACACACGCACTCTATTCACCCCCCCCTCTAGAGGTGCTCAACGGTCCTACACGAGTGAGGGGTTATCTCGGGGATATTGTGATCAACTAGGGTTAAGGCAGATTCCTGCAGGGCCTCATCATTTGTAGAGTTATCCTCTAAGGTAAAGGCGGGCTCCGTTGGGGTGCCCTCATCTTCCGATTCAAGCGCGTCAAACTTATTGAGGAGGGTGAGAGCTTGGGTTTCAGAAGGGGAGAAGGTTTTGCTCGGGGTTCCACCGTAGTCAGAATGACCGCCACTGGAATCAAATCTGGTATACTTATTCGGGGGTGGTAAGAGAGGAGCCCGTGGGGACCTCCATCTAATTTCAACGTGGTCATTCCGGGCCAATTTTTTCTTGAGTTCTGGATGAAGACGATGACAGTGTTTTGGGATGTGACCGCGTAGATAGCAGTGGTTGTAGAACATAATATGGTTGTCGTATACGATCTGTTGGGTGTGGGTACGATTGCCGAGTTCGATACTGATAAAATTGGGGGGCTCGAAGGTGAGATCGAGTTCCACACAGAATTTGGCGTAGTTGGCCTTGGTGAGGTTGCTGGTTTTGGGGGCCGTGGCGACATACGTTCCGAATGAGTTGGCAATGCGCCGGATAGCCGCTGGAACGAAGCAGATGAGGGGTAGGTTCGGCAGCGTCACCCAAACTGCAACCTTCGCTGAATCTTCTTGAGTACTAAAACCGGAGGACCACTGGATGATCTTCATCTGGTGGGAGTCCACCCGACATGTGCCTTTGGACCACACGGACCTGTGGTTAGCATCAGAAAAGAGGTGTAGGAGAATATGTCTGGGGTCGAGTGGTGCGACGCGGTATTCCGCAAGATAGCCTCCAGCTGGCTATACCTCCTGCACTTTGGCAATTTTGGGACATCCAGAGGAAAATTTGAGGACAAAGGTGTGGGGGAAGGAAGATGAAAGCGAGGTCAATTCCTGGTCGGAGAAAAGAATTGTGGGAATTCGGGATTCATGCGGGTACACAATATCCGGGGAGGTTGACGTCTGGGATCAAAAGTCCTCGCTGGGGAGATAAATCCGGACGAAGGGTGGCAGCGTAGGAAAGCTGACCAGCTCGAGAGGAGGAGGAGAGCAGAGACCCGCTAGAGGAGAGCGCGGGGGGGGGGATCGGCTCAGGACAGGGGATGAGGGGGTTGATAGCGACCGAAGAGCAACCGCCAAGGGACAAGGGGAGATGACGACCGAAGGGGGAGGGGCGTCGGGAGAGCTCCCAACCGCCACTACGACGGAGGACGTCTGGAGGCCGAATAAGAGGCGAGGCACATGGAGTGCTTGAGCTGCGCATGGCCTCAAGGGGCGCTGGGGAAGAGCCTCCGGAGGCAGACGACAGGGCTGGCGCTGGCGCGGGGGGGCTGCTGCGAGGGGGGTACGATGGAGCAGGAAGGGAGAGCGATTGAGCCGGAAGGGGGAGCAACCGGGAGGAGCATGGAGGAGAAAGGGGATGGAGGGGGGGCCATTAGCCTGGGAGGGGTCAGGGGGGAGGGGAGGGGAGCTACCAGCACGGAGGGAGGGGAAGTCGCCTCCTGCGGGGAGAGCAGGAGAGGACGAGTGGGAGGATCCTGCCATCCCCTCCACAGTGCTGCGCTACAAGAGGGCGGGTCCCACCTCTCGACCGCGCAGGGGGGAGTAGCTCCAGTTGGCGAGGGGGCTGAAGTGCGCAATGGGGTGGGGCCCCGCAAGAAGATCAGAACACGAAGACCCCAGCTGATCCGAGAATGGGAGTGGTGGGGTCCGCCACAAAAAGATGCTACGCCAAAGGACAGGTGGGGGTCCCAATAGGATAAGGAGAAGGTTCGACGGATTGCGCCAACCGTGCCCCACCAAGGTGATAAGGTGAGAAAGGGAGATAGCGCAATCCATCAGAGGCGGGAAAAGAGGCCCAAGCCTCGGGGGCAACACCCCTAGCACAGGACCCGAAGGTTGGATCCCCGAGACCCGCCCAGCTGGCTGGGTCCCACACTAATGGGATGGCCGCTCCGTTCAAAATTTGAACCGGTGGAAGGAGAGAAGGAGACCTCCTCGGGATGCCCGCCGAGTAGCTCCCGTTCCAAAGGAGGACAGGCTGCTGACCGACGGAAGCCCCGAACAGGGGGAAGGCGCTGCTGCCGTCCAGGAAGGAGAGGAGGAGAACTCGGAGAGCTCGGAGACGCCGACCGGATCAACGATTAAGGGGAATCGGCTGGGAGCAGAAGAGAACGGGGAGGAGGACGCGGGGATGGGAACAGAAGAGGAGGGAAGTCCAACCAGGGAGAGGCAGTCGGCCGGCCATGGGGGGCGGAGCCATCGGCCGGCGACGGGGAATGACGGGGTGAGACGAGGGGAGGCAGGAGGAGGGGGACCCTACGAGGTCCCCATGCCGGAGCAGAGGGCGATCAGCAGAGCTCTCATACCAGGAAAAAGTCTTATATATATATTAATTTTTACCTTAATTTAGATTTTAATGTTAAAGTTAATTTTAATGTTAATGTTAATGTTAATTTAAATTTAAACTTATTTTTATTTTTAAATAAATTTAAATTTAAATCTAAATTTAAATTCTAATCTTAATTTAAATTTAAATTTAAATTATATTCTTAATCTTAATCTTAATTTAAATATTAGATTTTAATGTTAATGTTAATATTAATGTTAATGTTAATATTAATTTTAATGTTAAATTAAACTTAATGTTAATGTTGAAATTAAAATTAAAATTAATATCGATAATAAAGTTAGCACCAAATAATTAACATGAGAAATAATATTAAAATTAACATTAATATTATGTATATTTTTTAATAACATTTTAAAAAGATATTTACATTTAAAGATATTTTTTTTTAAACAATCCATCTCTATTTTTAAAAAAAATTATAAAATTAAATTTTATATCTTTATTTTTTGAATAAATAAATAAATCTTTCACTATTTAAAAAATAAATAGACTTATCTTTAAGATAGAGATATGTTCCTTTTTTAAAAGAGAGATCTAACCTTTTTAAAGTGAAAGAAATAAAGAAGAGAACCATAAGTATATTTTCTCATCCCGTAAGTTTGTCACGTTATTCCCGTAGGATATATATATATATATATATATATATATATATATATATATATATATATATATATATATATATATATATATATATATATATATATATATATATATATATATATAATGTAGCTTTGAAACGTCTCAAAAGTAAGGCGCCCAAGCCGTTTGTAAATCGTCAACCTTTTAATTAAAAAAATAGAAAAAAATATAATTTTTTTAATAAATTATTTTCTTCCTCATAATCGAATATTCTCTCTTTTATTCACATATATCCATAATAAATCATAATTAAAGTATAATTAATGGTATGCAACGGGATTTTCCAAACACAGGAGGTCTCGATGCGATGAAGTCTGGTTGGTCTTGATCGTGTATGTGTGGCCTTTTGTTAGATCATTTTCCTTGCTGCATTAGTAATTTGTGGAGATCTAACATGGTGAGACATTGTAAATGGTGGAAATTGGGAATTTGATAATTGATTTGAGAAGTTTTCTAGGGTTTAATGATACTAACTACAATTACAGCTACAAGCTATTCTAGAGGAAGAAGAAGAATCCCAAATATAAGTATTGAGTAACACCACACACCCATTCCTCGTCTCCTCTCTGTTATTTATACTATTAAGTGATGCATTGTCTTCTCTTTATGGTAGTTAACGGTTAGCTGAGCTGGACAAATGAGGTGGCATTGGTCGTTGATTGGCTAATAGTTCGCTGACTAAATATAAACTTGCTTGTTGACTAGATATGTCCACCAACAGCCCAACTGCTCTATCTCCTCTACTCTACGATGAAGAAGTGTCGCTCTGCTGTACTGAA
Organism: Iris pallida; assembly: GCA_029216955.1. Classification (NCBI taxonomy): domain Eukaryota; kingdom Viridiplantae; phylum Streptophyta; class Magnoliopsida; order Asparagales; family Iridaceae; genus Iris; species Iris pallida. Next base: position 16,327,900 of record JANAVB010020400.1, on the reverse strand, counting down.
GAAGGAGAAGGTTTGTATCAATGCTTCTCCCTTAAATTGACCTTGCCTCAGGGTCAAAATAGGGAAACTTCTACAAAAATTCTTCATAAGGGAATAAGTCATATATATATATATATATATATATATATATATATATATATATATATATATATATATATATATATATATATATATAGGGAAGATTTATGAAATGCCCAAAAACTAAAAAGTTTTATGTAAAACCCACCGCTAAAAAAACTTTCATCGCGTGCCCATAATTAGAGAAACTTATCCAAAGCGGGTTCCAAATGACCCTTTTGCCCTTCCTTTTAATTTATTGGAAACACCCACAAAACTGCTCTTAAAAAACGTTTCAATACTCCATCTTCTTCCATACGCTGCTCACTTTCGAATCTAGGTTTTCTCCTCAAAAATCTTCAAAAACTCGTCGAAAAATTTCGGAAAGACCGGGACGAACGACAAAAGTGCTAAAACGGAGGTCCAAACATCATTTTTTTGCGAATCTAAAATTTCGGAAGGCCGTCTAACGATAAAGCTGTTACTTTCAGTCTCCTCGACGATACGCTCATTTTGCGACAAACGGGACCTCGTTTCGACCTCCCAGTCAAAAGTTATGGCCCTCCAAAGTTTCAACTAACCATAAAATGCAGGAGAATGGCATTCTCCGTCTTAATTTACACGGAGAATGACCATTCTCCGTCTTAATTAGGACGGAGAATGACATTCTCCGTCTTAATTTACACGGAGAATGGTCATTCCAGTGTTAAAACGCAGGAGAATGACCATTCTCCGTGTTAGAAACACGGAGAATGGCATTCTCCGTGTTAAATGAAACGGAGAATGGTCATTCTCCGTTTAATTTAGCACGGAGAATGGCATTCTCCGTCCTAATTAAGACGGAGAATGGCCATTCTCCGTGCTAAATTAAACGGAGAATGACCATTCTCCGTCTTAATTAGGACGGAGAATGCCATTCTCCGTGTAATTTATCACGGAGAATGGTCATTCTAGTGTTAAAACGCAGGAGAATGACCATTCTCCGTGTTAGAAACACGAAGAATGCCATTCTCCGTGTTAATTAGGACGGAGAATGCCATTCTCCGTCTTAAATAAAACGGAGAATGCCATTCTCCGTCCTAATTAAGACGGAGAATGACATTCTCGGTCCTAATTAAGACGGAAACGGAGAATGTCATTATCCGTGTTAATTAGGACGGAGAATGGCTTCTCCGTCTTAAATAAAACGGAGAATGGCATTCTCCGTCCTAATTAAGACGGAGAATGCCATTCTCCGTCCTAATTAAGACGGAGAATGGTCATTTCCAGTGTTAAAACGTGTAATTTAGTTTTTTCAGGAATAAAGAGTTTCGTTCTTCTTTCAAAGCGATGATAATTCTTATGGAAAAGAAGAAGAAAGATCTTCTCTCCACAATTGAAGATCTGAGTTCAAATGTCTCCACGATGAAGATGATGATGATGGTGATAATGATGACGAGCGATGATCTGAGTTCGACTGAAGAAAAACACACCGAACTACGAACGATCTTTGCGATCTCTGCTGAATATGAGAGCAATGGAATTCAGATTTCCCGTGAAGAAGAAGAAGACGAAAATCGCAATCCAGATCTGAGTTTTTTGAATTCAAATACATATAGATGACCAATTCGCGCGGAGGGGTAGTTTCGGTATTATAAAAATAGCAGTTTCTAGCGGGTGGCATCTAAAAGGGAATCTTGGAATATTTAACGTGAAAATACTTAATTCTGGGTATTTCATAAAACTTATCCAGCAGGTGGGCATTTCATAAAAGCCCACCCCGAAATTGGGTTTCTCAGCAAGTTCTAAAAACATAGTTTAATTAATTAGATAGAAAATTTAAATTAGATGGGATTTAAAGATTTTTTTTTAAAATTAGGTGAGGGATATACATTCCGTGGTAGAATTAGAAATATTTTTTTAAAAAAAATCTTAGAAACGTGAGAATGTACATATGACGGCTCATTTTGAACAATTTTCAAACCTCTTTATAAATGCTAGTCACTTTTACGTGGGTCACACGTACCCAAAAAGATAATAATCTAGCATCTCAAAAAAAAAATCTATCATATTGTTGTAAAAATAGATAAGAATTTAAATTATATAAAATATTTTGGATATGATTTGAATATATTTTAGTTAAGATTTGTTTTAGATATGTATTTAGAATTTTGGATATAGGTTTAGTTAGATAATACCATGCAGTTGGTATAAATATAATTTGAAGATTGAATATATTACTTTTAGGATTTGCAGTTGGATTTCATATATTAGGAGTTTGTTGCTGGTAAGTAATTTTAGTTTAGATAAGATTGCATTTGTCCAATTAGGAAAGCCAATCAGACTAGGTTTATGATTCACGAATGCAGTTTTATATAGACATATATATATATCTGAAGGACGTTGACATATATATGTAGAGTCCAGCAACAAGCAGAAGAAGAAAAAAAAGAAAGTTGGATCAGTGAAGAAGAAGAAGAAGAAGAAGAAGAAGAAGGAGGAGGAGGAAGAGGAGTATGGTGGTCAATCAATACCCGATAGGTATCAAGTTTATACCCAGCCATGACGAGATCATATACTATCTGAGGCAATGGCTAGCCGGCACTTTCCAAGAAAGTATGGGTATTTTCCACATCGTGGACATATATACGACCTCTCCATGGAATCTCCCAAGTAAGTATTATATATAAGCACTGCATGCATTCTTGATTCTTTCAGCTCGATCGTCATCTCAAACTAATATGTGCATACATTATAGAGGAATTAAGGGTGTTAATTTTCCTGTATAATTATATAATTAATTACTTGCACTTGCAGTGACGTACAAGCACGGTTGTGATCGTGAAGAGCCGAGGATGTACTACATCACGAAGAGGCACCAGGTAAATAATTCTGGGCGAGTGAGCCGTAGTGCGGGCGGCGGGCACTGGCATGGCCAAGGCGGTGCCAAGGCCATCGAGGACGGCTCCGAGCAGCTGATCGGCCACGTGGAGCAGTTTCAATTCAAGAAAGGAACGGGAAAGGTTAACAATGGCACCAACTGGATAATGCACGAATACACGCTAATGCAATCTTCAGATCAGACGAAAGAGGTACGCACGCGCGCATCATCACCATCGTCGATTGATCGATCATTAATATGAATTAATCTTTGTAACCCTAACTGCATGCATGCATGCATGCTTGCATAATCTTGATTAACCCTTAATTTGCTGCATGCAGTTTCAGGATTGGGCTATATGTGTATTGCACGAGAAAAAAGATAGAAGGAAACGGGAGCGGGAGCGGGAGCGGCTACCAATAGTACAAGCTGATCATGTTGATACTACTACTAGTACTAGTGCTGCTGGGCTCCATGACTACGTCCAGGAGCAGCTTCAGCTGATCACCACAAATAATTACATGCGGGGGCCAATTAGATCCGATGATCGTCAACTCATGGTGCCGCTGGTCACAAACGCCACACTGCTAGCAACTGAACCTCCTGCAGCAACAGCACCTGCAGATCAAGCATTCATTGCCACTAATAGCGAAGCAGCAGCAGCAGAAGCCGCAGCAAGATTAAGAATAACGGCAGCAGCAGGCTATTATTATGATCATCATCTGGACAACGTCAACGTAGCAGCAGATCAGGCCGCGGAGGAGGAAGACTTCTGGCAAAGCTTGTCACCCTTATTTCCATGGCCGGGACCATAGGTGCATATATGTCGATCGATCGATCGATCGAAATGCATGTGGTTTGATCTATTCTGTGCATCCATGCATGTTGTTATTTTTTTAGCTAGCTTGATCTTCCCTGCAGTACTCAGCTAGGAAGATTATGTAATCTTAATTCTTTGTTGTTAAGATCAACAATACAATGTTAAGCTCGATGTTCTCTAGTACTCTACCTGCAGAACATGAAGTTGCAATTGTTGAAGTATTTATATATTTGATCTTGACTGCTTTTGCTTTATTAATTCTGTCTTCTGATACTTGTCAGTCAGTTACTCTTTTTTGAACCTCTCTTTATTTTCATCAGCTACTTATTGGATCTCTTGAGTTCAACTCTTTCTTTATTTTGCAGTCTAAGTTAATTAGGAGGTACTATAGTAAGTTAATTAGGAGGCACTATAGTCGGTTACTGTCAGCGATATGGCATATATGGAGAGAACGAAAACGACGCATATTCGATGGAGTGGCCACTACTACTCAGAGGATCATAAATAATATTGAGACACGGATGTACGAATTATGGAGGGTTAACCCTGTACTGAGTTGTATATAGTAGAGGAGAGACTGTACTGGCTGTTTTTTTTTCTTCATTAGCAATAAAAATTACCCATTCTTCAATATATATATATATATATATATATATATATATATATATATATATATATATATATATATATATATATATATATATATATATATGTGTGTGTGTGTGTGTGTGTGTGGCGACGGGGCCGGTCATTAATAACTGGAGGCCCTGTGCGAATTTTAAAATGTGGCCTAAATTTATTTATTCATATTTTTAAGTATATTATTATGTGTCTTTATCAAAATCTCGGGAGATGCTCTTGATTGTATATTATAACTGAATCTATAGGTAGTTACAAACAAAATAATTAAAGCTCAAATTATCTATATTCAAACACATTATATAGTATAATAAAGTTATTTTAGATAGAAGACGTACTGATCGTTAAATTGTCTAAATCTGGCATCAAATTTTTCTGTTGATGAAAACATATAATAAAATGAATAACGATCAATACCCAAATGAGAAGTAATATGTAATCACACAATTTAGAGCCTCCAAGACCTAAGCAGGGCCAGTCCAGGGCACAGACGAGGTGGGCGACCGTCATGGGCCCCCAATTTTGGAAGTCCCGTAATTTTACAATAGGCTAGGTATATCAAAAAAGTAAGAAAAAAAATAAAGACCCAATCTGGAAGCAATAAAAAAGCCAGTGCTCCAATCGAAAAAAATATATGATAGTTTGATTGATGATTTTGATAGTTTAATAGATGATTTTGCATGTAAAAGTGCTATTTTTTTATTTATGTGAGAACAATGGCCCAAATTTTAAATTTTGTCATAGGTCTCGTAAATCATATGACCGACTATGGACCTGAGTAACCTGATACACGACCAAGAGCTCCGGTCTTCAACATCATTATTTCTTAAATAAATATGCATGTACATCCAAATTCTTAAATTATATATATAAAAAAAATCTGATCATTATTGTAGAAAATAAATTCATCTAACAATTGAGGGATCTTTAGAAATAAAATAGCAATTAACACACGGTTAGAGCAATATCTTTAAGAAATCCTAATTTTTTTATATGATTTAAATATCAATCTTAGAGTCAGTAGGGAATAGAGGTCCAAGAATTTGAGGTCTTGTAGAGTAGGAATTGAGAAAGAAAAAGAATAACTTGAAATACAAAATTACAAAACTAATCCTAATTTTTTTTGAGGCCCAAAAGATTGGAGGCCCTGTGCGGCTGCACTATTGGCACGACCCCAGGGCCGGCCCTGTATGGCGACAGGGATTCCTCCTGATTTAGGGTTTCAAGAGCTCGCGGCTGAAGGGGTCGGCGGTCCTCCACCCAGAGGTAGAGGGGCGGGGGCAGGCCTAGATGAAGACTCATGGGAGATGGGAGGAGGGTGGACCACGGTGGGTCGGAGAAGAAGACAGCGACAAGGGTTTCCTAGGAACTATGAAAGAAAGGAGGATGGAACACAAGGGGGAATCGATGGTTTCGCGTCGGCAACAACGATCCGATGGGTCGACCTCTTCAAACTGAAGGAGCACGGCAATCACAAAGAAGCGGACGTGAAGTTGCGGCGGAAGTTGGGCAGGACGGGCGACAAGGGCTCCAGGCAGGGATGCAACCTGGACGGGATAGAAATATGCAGAAAATAGGCCGAGATCAAGAGCATAAAGGGAAGGAGAACAGGGCGGATGGCTCGATCTCAGGAGTACAATGGCGGCCGCTGCCGGGCAACACTTCCTCACAGAGTCGGCCGGTGTCGTGGGCATATATTTGTCGCCCATCGGGCATTCCAGAAGAGATTGATCTCCAATATGTTGAACCTAGCATTGTCAATGGGACCAAGATGGTTGAAATAACAGAAGAAGATATTCAGGAAACATTGGATTATTGGAAAAATACGTTAGTACTTTATGTCATGGGAAATCGACCGTTTTATGGTCAGCTGAAGGCTTATGCCCTGCGTGAATGGAAGCCAAAAGGAGAGATGGAGATTTTTTTCACGGGAGAACGGATTCTATTTCATAAAATTTGCCCTAACAGAAGACATGGAGCGCATACTGGAAGGAGGCCCATGGACGTTCGATGGTAGATTGGTGGTGTTGAAGAGATGGAGGCCAGAGTCTAATTTTGAGAAAGATAGACTAACTAAAGTGCCTGTCTGGATTTGATTGCCTTGGCTTTCTCCTCAGCTTTGGAGCATCCCGTCGATAATGAAGATTGTCAGTATGGTAGGCGTGCCCATCAAAACGAATTTGCTGACGGCTAGAAGATAACGTCTCTCTTTTGCTCGGGTGTTCGTGGAGATTTTTGTTACTGACCAATTACCCAGGAAAGTTGATATTCTATTACCCAATGGTGGAAAATTGGTTCAGGATATTCACTATGAATGGGTGCCTCCTTCATGTGTTGGCTGCAAATATTTTGGACATACGAAAGTTCAATGTCCTGAGTCTCCGAAGATGGACATGGAAGATATTGCTCAGAAGGAGGTAGACAAAAGTGGTGAAATTCAAGAGATGGTTACGTCTACTGAGGAAGAGGTGATCGAAACCCAGATGGCTATGGAGATGATTGAGGCAGGTGGGCAATCTAGGAAGGAGACAGCACCGCATTCGTTGCTCGGGAAGAGGAATGAGCCGGAGACGCGACCGGGACGGGTGTCTTCCTCGCTGGCTTTGGTGGTGGTCGAGGGGGCCAACCGGGTGCAGAATAGCATCTCCCAATTAGAAAGTATGAACACTCAGGACCAGAGGAGTAAAAGTTTGGTAGAAGTTCATCCGGAGGAAGGGGCAGAGGATTTGGAACGGGCTGCTAAGAAGAACTCTAGCTCTCGGACAGGAGAAGAGAAGGGAGTGGGGAACGAAAAAGCCTGCGAGCATGGGAAAGGAGACGGGTCCAGAGAACAGAGGCTCACCATGCCGAATCCGCAATAGAAGAAGTTGGTGGAACAATATGGTGGTGGCGCTAACAAAGCTCAGAACAGAGGTGACTTGCAAGCAGGATGTATGGATGTTTCCCTTTGTCTACGAGAATACCATGGTACGTACCAGGACTCCTCTAACCACAATCAATAAGTGTACTAACTTGGAACGTCCAGGGGGCGAATTCCATAGGTAGGTGGAAAGAGATTATGAGTCTGATACAACAGAATAGATGTTCGATTGTCTTTTTACTAGAGAGTAAGATCAGGGATGAAAAGAAGCTAGATAGGAGGACCCCTTTGTTGGTGCTTTCTTTACATGGAGAGAGCTTACTCTCAACATGCCTTGTAAAAGTTTAGTCCCACATCGGAAATGCACCATGAGTTATCTCAACATATATACTTGGTTGTGTTGTTGAGGTTGCACATGGGGTGGTGACCCTAAGGAGGGAACCATGTGGGTGATTTTACTAGGAGGTAAGAATAAGGCTCCAAGGATTAAGCATTAATGCTTTTGTCATTCTCTTGGATTAATTCCATTTGGAGCTAAGTCCCAAAGGGGCTTAGCCACTCGGACTCGAACTCAGACTCGGACTCAGCCCCGGGCTCGAGCTCGGGCTCGGGCTCGGGCTCATGAGGCAAAATGTGGCATTTTGTTGGCACTCTTTGCACTTAGCACATCAGCAGTCATGCGGTCCATGCGGTCGATGCGGTCCATGCGACCATGAGGCCATGCGGCTCATGCGGCCAGGTTGCTGCTGTTGCTGTCGCATAGAGGGCTCCGCTGACTGTGCAGGCTACAAGTCAGTTATGGAAAGACTGATTCAATGCGATTAATTCAGATCCACTTTTTGTGGGATTTAAATTAATTTCGTTGCTATCTTTATGGGATTTGAATTAATTTCGTTGCTATCTTTTTGGGATTTGATTCAATCTTTTTATAACTGAAGAGGCGGCTAGGGTTTCTACCCTCTCTCTATATATACTCTCTTATGGCCTCCTTTGTGAGTACTATAAATTTTATAAGTCAGAAAAAAGAGAGAGAAAGAGGGAGCTGCTGCTGCTATTGCAAGTCCATCCGAGGAGTCAGAACAGAGGTGACTTCGAGCGTTCCACAAGTTCTTCAACTTGCTGGTTCCTGAAAGCAATTCGTGTGGGGCGAATCTTGCTTTGAGCAACGGTATTTTGACACCCCAACAACTTTTTTTCATCTCATCTTTCTCTAGATTATTGTAACTCGTTCTGTCCCAATTGCAACACGTTTGCAAAGAAGAACGAGAGATCTTCTTTTCTCTATTTCCCTCTTTCATATTGTAATCTGGCTATTTGGCTTTTTGTATCATCGTGGATCTTGAGTTTGATCACCGTAAAGTTTTTGTGTGACTCTCAGATCTCGATTGTATAAGTTTTTCCATCTTTGATCAAGCCCTGGGATTAACACCCTTCACACTGGGGGGATTCACAATCTCAGGGAGTGTGGTGTGACCTGCATATGGATGATGTGGGATGGCCGTGCTTGGGCAATCCAGGTACGATTCGTTTCCGAACAACTTATTATTTTGATTCTAACCAACAAAGGTGGATTCCAATGTGCAGTAGGGGCCGTTTACGGTCATAATGATAGACGTAAGTGTCTCCAACTCTGGAAGGACATTGTCAAAATAGCGGCGGAGATTGCAGACTCTATTCCTCTATTATTGTGTGGTGACTTTAATACAATGTTGTACAATTCCGAAAAACTCGAGGGTAGACAGGTTCCTCTCCCGATACTAGAAGATTTCCATAATTGTCTTCTTAGCTCTGGTCTGTCGTGTATAGTCCGCTCAGGATATGTGTGGTCGTGGAGTAACAGCTCATCTATCAACAGAGTTGTCTGCCAACTCGATCGGGCCCTCTGTAATAATAAATGGCTCGAAGTGTTGCCCGAAGTGAAAGCTGAGGGGCTTGCATCTAGTTCCAGTGACCATACGCCTATACTGATCCGGATTTGTCCAAAGAGTCGACGCAGGAGGAGACTATTTCGGTTTAGCAATGAGTGGCCGATGATTGAAGGGTACGCGGAGGCGGTTCAGCCGTGCCTTAACTCGAGAATTGAAGGTCGGGCTCAGTTTGCCTTCGTCCAACGCCTGAAGAAGGTTAAAAGGGCTATTCGAGCATGGAACTGCACCAGAGCTCATCCTAAACTAAGTATTCTGGAGGATGAATTAAGAGCAGTCCAAGCTAAAGTCCAAGCAAATCCTATGTCAAGTGAGTTGGCCTCCAAGGAGTCCCGACTGCAGGAGGAAGTCCGTACCCTCCGCTTCCTCGAGGAGGTCAAACTACAACAACTGGCCAAGTGTGAGTGGGTCAAGGAGGGTGATAGATGTGTTCGCGCTCGGAGCAACAGGAACTCGATGGCTAGTCTAATCGGTGCGGACGGGAAGGTTATTATGAAAGAACAGGAAATAGCTAAAGAAGCTATCTCCTTCTATTCCTCACTGTACAAGCAAACCGACTACAGAGACACTTTTTGGTTATTACTTGCAAGCGTCTGGTGACCAAAGCAGGGAACATTGCGCTTCGCCGATCTGTGGACTTGTCGGAAATCGAGTTGATTATTAGAGAAGCTGATCCAAACAAATCACCGGGGCCTGATGGATTCAATGCAGCATTTTTCAAACATCATTGGCAGCTTATCAAACATCAGGTTCTTTGAGCTGTTCAGGAATTTTTCAGGACGGGCCGTCTTCTGAAAGAAATAAATCACACATTCTTGTCTCTAATCCTGAAAATAGAGGGTGCTAATGAGCTGAGCGATTTTAGACCGATAGCTTGTTGTAATTTCATTTATAAAATTAAATCTCATCTTATGTGTTCTAGGATGCAGGCTATTATGAAGGAATTAATTTCGAAAAACCAGTCGACATTTATCAAAGGGAGACTAATCTCCGAGAACTGTCTGTTAGCACAGGAGCTGGTAAGGGAATTCAACAAGACGGGGGGCAAAAAGAGCTGTATTAAACTTGATATTCGGAAGGCATATGATATGGTAAACAGAGATTTTGTTTGCCATATGTTACTCAGTATGGGTTTTGACCAGTGGTGGGTGGACCGTATTAGAGAATATATTACTTCTCATACATTCTCGGTGATGATCAAGGGCCAACCATGTGGTTATTTCGGAAGCAACCGAGGATTGCACCAAGGAGATCCACTGTCCCCTTACCTGTTTACCATTGCGATGGAATATTTCTCTTACTTAATGGAGTTAGCGGTGTACAAGAAGACTATCACTCTGATATATCGACAGGTATCTCCTATTATTACATACTTGATTTACGCTGACGATCTACTTGTGTTCTTGGAGCCTTCAGAGAGGAGTATGAATGGATTGAACGAAGTATTGACAAACTTCGCAGACAAGTCGGGGCTACATTTGAATAAAGCAAAGAGTCAGATCTTTTTTTAGCCACGATAGCCCGCAGAAGGATCAACTGGCAGCTCTGCTTCAAATAGAGGTTGGACAGCTTCCAGTGAAGTATCTCGGCCTTCCATTATCTATCAATTATGTTCGAGACACGGATTGTGCTGGGCTGATTCAATATGTGCAGAATAGAATGGAAGGATGGCAAGCGCAGCTTCTGTCTTTTGGTAGAGCTTGTTCGAGCGGTCATTTATGCTATTATGAGTTACTAGCTCCAAGCGTTATTTATTCCCGACAAAACTATTCAAAAAATTAAGAAGTTGTGCGCCAACTTTGTGTGGCGAGGAGGAGTGCATGCTATCGCTTGGGAGGAAGTGTGTCGGGCTAAGGAGGAAGGGGGAATAGGCCTCTGTTCCCTTCGCGAACTGAGGATGGTAGCACTCACTAAATTAGCTGGTCGACTCCTTGAAGGGGAGTCTATGTGGTCCAAGTGGATGTCGAGCAGGTATGGAAGGGGAATGAACTTCTGGACTCAACCGTTTGACAATAATTTCTCAGTTACGTATAAGAATATTCTTCGTATTCGATCTTCTCTGAAAAAACTTTTGAGTCGGGAAATCCACGACGGCAAGCAAACAAACCTTTGGTTGGACCCATGATTGGGTCACCAAAGTATGATAGATCGTTGGGGTTGGCCAACGTTCGAACTCTGTGGGCGGAACGAGATGGTAGAAGTACTGATTCAAGACGGGAATTGGGCGCCGGAGCTTAGGCAGGTAGGACAGTGGCATGCGGCGGAGATTAAGGAGCTGCCCATCCACCCGGAGGGGGGGCTGACCGCTGGACATGGGAAGGGTCCGTTGATGGCCGATTCTCATTCAGAGCCATCTTCGAGAGACTTTGTAAGCACCACCCGAAAGTGACATGGGCTGAAATAGTATGGGTTAACAAGGTGGCAACGAAATGCAGCTATGTCTGTATAAAGCAGTTCGGGATAGACTTCTTACCCGCCAAAGGATGGTGCATTTTGGTATTCGTATTGCATCTTCGGTTTGTGCTCTGTGCGAGGGAGGAGAATAAACTCGAGATCACTTGTTTTTTCAGTGCCCAGTATCAGCACTGATATGGGGCCGGTGTAAGAACAGCCTGGGTTTGACGGGGTCGGCCAATGAAGGTCTCCAATTATTGATGGAGGAACTGCTGCTATTGAAAGGTCAAGGTCCTAGAATTTATAACAAGGCAAGAATCAAGCTTCTATCGGCAGTCTGGCACATATGGCGGGAGAGAAATAGGTGTGTGTTTGAGGGCAAGTATATGTCGGTGAATGGAATACTTCATAATATAGATAGTGATTGCAATATCATGGCTGATGTATGATAGTAGATGAGTAGGGTCTGCTTGTTTGTTGTAGATCTGAGTTCCTTGTATTTTGCTATTTATCAATAAAAGTACCCGTTCTTCAAAAAAAACAAATATATATATATATATATATATATATATATATATATATATTTTATATATATATATATATATATATATATATATATATATATATATATATGTATGTATGTATAGCGCCAAGAAGATCATTCCTCATCGTCAGCTCCTTCAAACTATATATGTTTCTGCAGGGGCATGCACTAATACGAACACAATATGGACAAATAAGCTAGGCACATATTTATATAAATTCTAATCACCTTGTGCGAGCTAGTTATATGACCTATAATTTGTATAAACCAAAGAACAAAGGGATCCTTAAAATTATTTATTCTATTTTGGCTTAACTAGTATGATTTAAGTAGATACAGAACTAGCCAGTTGCAGTGAATATATATGTAGAAGTGAGAAATCTTTTATAGGTTCATGTCATATTTGGCTTTAAAAAAAATGGCAATTGTCACTAATTTGTATTTCACCTGCAAATTTGAAATGATAAGAGAGTCTTCTCGCTCCGACTGGATTGTTTTAAAAATATATTTACAAGGTTTAGCCACTCAAACTTTAAAAGCAGGTGCGGAGCCAAGACTAAAATCCTGGAGAGGCGGCGGTACTACATATTAGAAAAAGTTTTCATGTTAATTGAACTTCAATAACAAAAATATATAAAAGATGAAGCAAAAAATAAAACTTAACTTTCAACAAAGATGAGATTGAAGCTCATGTATTCCATTTAAAAGCTTAAAGTACTACCGCTAGAGCCAACTTATTCATTGTGCAATAGAGGGTCAAACTAATATATACTTAAAATTACAACAACAAAAAATCTATATAGTAATTATAAATTTTTTTTAAAATTGGGGGGGGGGGGGGGTTGCTTGGACTCTATGTAAATCCGCTCCTATATAAAAGTAACTTGCGACGTAACAACGATATATTTAGCAATGAATGAAAATGAGTAAAACTTTGTGATGTATAAAGTAAATATAGCGACGAAAGACATAACAACATATATTTAGCAATGAATGAAAATGAGTAAAACTTTGCAATGTATAAAGTAAATAAAGCGATGAAAGGAAATGGAGCTGCTAAATTGATGACACCACATGACGTTGCACTTTCGTTCCATTTTGTCTCTAAGATTGCTCCTAGTCGCTATTTGCAATGCCATTTTCGAAGTCCCTAATTTGGTCGGAACCATCGACACTTTTTTTAGGACGCTAAAAACATTTTAGATTTTATTTATTCAGGTAGTGGACTCTTCTTCTTTGTAGGAAGTGACATCCCAGAATAGGTGGACCTTGGTGGCGACCATAAAGGGGCCTTGCGACATGTTGCGGGCCAAGTTGACCTCCCTGTGAAATTGTTATTTGAAGTCTATAATGTCCATATCACCTCTGATAGCCATCAATGGCAGTCAAGAAAGTAGTAGAGTTTTTTGCATTTTCAAAGTCTTTTAAAATCGTAGCAAGTCTACTAAGAAATTTCAAGAACTTTGAAGCAGTCTTGTTGGCGCTAAAAAAAGGACCAAGTTTTGGTCATGCAACCTTCCAATCTCTCATGAAATATTGTTCGACATGTGGCACGAAGCGTCCCCCTATGGGGCATCCACGAAAAAGAGTGCAAATTTTGTCTATACAAATATTTCCATGTGAGAAGGCCTCCATGCAAAAAATATAGCTTTCGAGTGGAAGGTCTCAACGTGCAAATCCAAGTTTTCTCTCGGGATGCTCCAAGCGGCATACACCTTCTCGATCTCCAATAAAGACCGAGAGTTATGTTAGTCGTTATGGATCCTAAGGCGACACCATTTTTAATAGAATTTGTTATGAAATTAGAGGAGGCAACCATTACACTACAAAATTAAAATATTATATTCAGTAATGTACCATCGACGATGGCCACCATCCGTTGCCCAATACCGATGCACCGGTGTCGGATAGATGACCAACGATAGATATATCGAATATTAATTGTATGAGCGTCGCAAGTTTGTCAGCTGGGTGTTAACAAGCTATACAGGTATAATGCAGGAACACTATGTGATATTTTAGAGACACATGGTCTCTTCTCGAATTTATTGGGCGACGACCGTCATCCAGTTATGTACCCTAATTTTAAAACAAAAGAAAGTCGATCCCCAAATCCTCTCTCTCTCTTTCTCTCTCTCTCTCTCGATCTCCATTTGTGTCGGCGCCTTCGATCCTGCTCTGCCTTCGATCCTTCTCTGCATCTTCCTCCTCCTCTTTCTTCGAACTATTGATAAAGTTTCTTATCAATGCTCTGACTCCCTATGGTGGACATACATATTTTCATATAGGGACATACTGAGTTTTGGTCACAATACGAACATGGGTTAGGGATTCATAGCTATGTATTGGGTTTGGGCCCTAAAATGCTAACATTTGAGCTATGTATTTGTCACTTCTCGTTCCTGATATATGTATTTTTCGTATATTATTCTTGTATCTTGTTTTGATATGGTATCTTGCATGTGTTACTCGTGCCTATATCACTGAATTAGTGGTTGAGTATCGAATTTATTGGAACTTTTGTGATAGTTGGAGACCCGACAGGTCGATCGATTAGATCGGCTTATCTTATATGTTATCACCTGACTCTTATCTAGACATGTACACTATTTCGAGTAGCATTGCATCACTTGCTTGTTTGGTTGTAGGGGCGTATTATTATATCGATAATAGGATGCAAATTTAGTCTACGAATCAGGCTTTATCTATAATATAATCATTGTGATCATTCATAGGATAATTTATTAGTTGACTTATGCAACTATATTTTGACTATTGTTTTTATAAACTGATTATAATACATGATACTACTATGGACCAATAGAATACTAATTGGCATTGCCATAGACCTGTGACAAGACTTGTTTGTAGCACAACTGATAGAAGACTTGGCCCCCTATATATTCTCAAGTCTTTCTCTTTTGGAGTAACACTTAGTGAATATATGTTAGGAACTGAGAGATAGCAGTACAGTTTTGAAGCCATGACATTTTCTCCGACCGGAGTGTTGTACATTCAAAGTCCATTCTAAGGTGACAAAGGAGCATTCCAAAGCTCAACACAGCGAACTTGCTGATTTATGGGAGCAGATCTACGAAAAAGGATCGAAATCTTAGTTTGAGTAACGGTGATATTCATCACCCAGCAAGCACTACAAGAAAAACACCCTTTTATAAAACTTGCAAAAAAGCTATTATAACGGTTCATATATAAGCGTAACGAACTTTCAGAAACACCTCATAATATGATGGATTGGAATGGTTTTGGCTTATTATAACGCTTTCTACAAATAATCGTTATATATTGTTCATACATATATAACTTGTTTTATGTAAGTGTCACGATCCGATTCCAAGATACTGGATCCAGTCGAATCATGTCCAGCCTGCACCGTTGTGAGACGACGACAGTAAGCTTTGTCAATCAGTAGTAACTCAAACACAATATTCTGAACTGCAAAAATGGAAAAGTTTTATTTAAAACATTTAAAATTAGAACCAAGTGTTTAATTGGAAACAAAACACACAAGCAGAAAAGTATTAAGTTATTACAACTTAAAAACAAGAAAACTAAACAACGGGTACAACTAGAACTCCTGGGCTCCTTGATCAGGTTCAGCTACCTCCTCGGAACTCAGATTGGGTTCGTAATAGGAACAATAAGTAAGCTCATCGTCCTCACAGCCACCTAAAATATTGGTCTCCAGTCAGGAGGGGAGTAAGAACATATATATCCATTCCAGCATTTTAATAAACAACTAAAGATGCAAGAAGCAGTTTTAGAACATAATTTATATTTTCTAAATAACAGTAAAGAATCAGTAAAGTAGTAAAATCTCTGGAAACAGTAATGATGCAATCTACAATTTGCAAGAGTATTTTGAGTGTGTAGCATCCCGTGGCCGACTGGGGATGGTGGCAATATGTGTTCTAGTGAACACGGTCCGGCTTCAGCCCGAGTGTGGTAGGGCTTCAGCCATCCACAATGAGGCAATAAGGAAACTTTGACCATAGGTCTAACACTACTCCCCAATCCTAAGTCAATGAGTCAATAAGTCAATCAAACAATCAATTGGATCCGAAAGGGATCCCGTGAGTCAAGTGTCAATAAAATGTTTATCTCAATGCAAAGTATTTAATTGTTAACTAAAATACAAGTTTGAGTAATATGAAACTTGTCTTAATTTCCTGGGGCTGTAGGTGACGAAAGGAGAAATACTCAGCTAAGTTCGAAACTGAACCCTACATTAGTGAAACAAGTCTTCGTTGCCAGTCTAAGGTGTGTTATAGTTATAATTATAATTACCCAACTTATGGATAATACGGTAATTATCTATACTCTAAATTCACTAATAATTGTTAATAGGCAATTATTTAATTATAAAATATTTTATAGATACTCTAAGTGAGATTATAAGGAAAGGTGGACCTTGGTGGCGCCCACAGAGGGGCCTTGCGACATGTTGCGGGCCAAGTTGACCTCTATGCGAAATTGTTATTTGAAGTCTATAATGTCCATATCACCTTTGATAGCCAGCAATGGCAATCAAGAAAGTAGTAGAGTTTTTTGCGTTTTCAAAGTCTTTCAAAATCCTAACAAGTCTACTAAGAAATTTCAAGAACTCTGAAGCGGTCTTGTTGGCGCTAAAAAAAAGACCAAGTTTTGGTCACGCAATCTTCAAATCTCTCATGAAATATTGTTCGACATGTGGCATGAAGCGTCCCCCTACTGGCATATATATTCTTTTTTTAAACAATGGCTAACGCCTTCATTGAAAAAGAAATAACAAGGTTAGAACCGGGAGATAGCCCAAGTTCCTACGAAAGTAGGGCAGCGCCCTTAACACAGATCCTAACATCAGACTACATTCTTTTTTCTTTTCTTTTTCTTTTTTCTTTTTTTTTGTAAACACTGAAAATCATTAAAATAAATTAACGCGGGTCAGCGGGTACACGGCCCAAAACGGGGGAGGGTGTGGGCTCGTAGCCCTCGAGTTCGGTACAACTTTGAAAATTCGAGGGAGAGGGGGCACGCAGTCCCACGTGGGCGCGCTGGCCGATGGGGCGCACTGCCCGAGGGAGAGAAGCACGCGGCTCGAGGAGCCTCGTGCTCACCCCTGGCGCAGAGCCCTGAGCCGGCCACGGAGGCCAAGAGACGGCGTTCCTCCGGCAACGGAGGCCAAGAGACGGCGGGTATATATATATATATATATATATATATATATATATATATATATATATATAAGGGAGGTGAGCTGGCTATGTGTCATCCCCCCATGCTATCATCATGCACTTACACACTTTTCGGTGCATGATGATTGCATAGGGGGGTGACATATAGCCATCACCCATAAGGTGACGCCTCACCTCCCTTATTATATATATATATATATATATATATATACACACACACACACACACATACTAAGTAATAATGCTATAGCTAGGAAGATCATCCCTCATGTACCTACACACCTGTATATGCTCGAAGTTCCAGTCCTCATCGTATTTTTCACTAGGCTTCTCAGATGAAAATACTTGAAGATACAGCTTCTTGACGAACAACAAATCCTTCATCTTGCTTCGCCAATAATGATAGTTGGTACCGTTAAGGTTTTCCATGCATACCGGCTTCGCATCCATCTCTACTTTCTAATTTGACTGTCAACTTCTGACACCTCTCTGGATCCTGGCTCTGATACCACTCTGATGGAAACAATGCACAAAAATTATTCCCCCAAACCAGAAAGTCCTATGAGAGAACCGAGCAAAAGCACACAAATCAAAAATGCCAAACACAATCGCAGACACAAAGATCTTTGACGTAGAAAACCCTTCCAGGAAAATAACGGTACTATTGGAGTCCAATCCTGAAGAACCTCCACTAATGGAATAAAGAGAATACATCATCTACATGCTCCTCCCGATCCAACACGGATCACCACAACTCACTTGAAAAAAGAAAATTTGATTGCGGGCTCCGAAGAACAATAGATATCGAAAAATTATTCGAAGCGATCTCTCCTTCACAACAGTCCTCAATCCTCTCTCTCTCTCTTTCTCAAATATTGTAAAGCACTCTTATTTTCTTTTGAGATATTTTTCAATTTGCATGCATCAACCTTTTATAAACCCTTGGTAATCTATACATGGAAGGCCAATATATATGGAAACTTCCAATAGGCATCAATCATATATTTAATAAAAATTCAATCATAATTGGCTTGCCATAATTGGAAGTCCAATTATATAGAAAGCCACTATATGAAAGATCCAATAATAAATATATGATCAAAGCTAATATGAAAATCCAATCATATATATGCTTACCATATATATTCCAAAATAGGCGATCGATGTACTCCCGAGCTTCTCTGACACACGGATGGCACTCATCGCACTCCTGGATATTCTCCACATAGGTTGGGAACCCCATATACTCCAACAAATCTTCCCTTTCACAACTAGATGGAGAAATTTTTCATCCCAATGATCCGCCTGCAGTATTCAAACTTTTTCCTTGGTAGAACCTTTGTGAGCACGTCCGCTCCATTGTCATCAGTATGAACCTTCTCAAGTGTCGCGTCCTTCTTCTCATACATCTCGTTTGAGTCTCAATATGCTTGGACCGACTATGAAATATCTGGTTCTTCACAATGTGAATGACACTCTGGCTATCTCAAAGTAAAGTATACTGCTCTTGTACAACAGTTCATTGGGAATAAGCATTTGTGTCCTTGCATCTTCATCTAAAATTTATATATGTATTGGTATCATCGATTGATTGGAGAACAAGAGGGTCAAGGGGGATAAGGGTCAAGCCATTCACCTTGATTGATTTTGTGTCAAGAGAAAAAGGTATGTTGTGCTTAGACGGTGCCTACGCGATTACCTGCAATCGTGTAAGAAACATATCAACACTCTACTTTTCTCTTTCGAGTTTGATATGAAATACGAAGTTCGAAGAACACAAGCAATGAAATCTATCAAAAACATTCATTAAAATGTATTCATAAAACCAAAGCCAAAGAAGCAAGTGCAACATAAAAACCAGAGCAGCGGAAGGTCTCTCCCAACTCAGTCGTTAAGTCCTTCATCGAGGCACAACCCACTGAATATGGAACTCGATTCCGAAGAAGCTGATCCATAACAAGGTAAGGATTTTGATTCAAACTGTATTGATCAATCGATAGTGACAGCGTTCCTTAACTGCGCTCCTCGTAAACAAGAAATGGGGTACGATGTTAGGACGGGACACTAAAATATATCTATTGGGTAAAATAAATGTGCTATATCAGAGCCGTCAATAATAAGAGCAAAACCAACAACCGTGGATACTACATTCAAACTAGTATTATATGGAGAAAAAGATCCTCAATAATGTTTATTTAATGTGCATCCACACGTAAGCATAAATTTGCATACCCTTTATTTACTGTCTTGTAATACACCCACATATAACTTTTGTTTTATAAGAAAAACATGTATTCCAAAAACAATTTATCTAACTTGTGATGCCATTGTTTACAAGTATCTATATTATTGAAATATCAACATTCAGGTTGTTAATTTTTTTGGCCTTTCAAGGACCAGCAACCCGTTGCAAACTACAAAAGTTAGTACGCATGAGACTACTTTTCCCGGGCATACAATACAACAGTTGTTACACATTCACCCATATGGGATGGTAAAAACTTAAGAAAGCAATTTGTATCTCTTTTTTAGTCATATATAAATAAAAGTCTCAGACTTGACATAAGTATAATCAAAACTTATCACAAGTCACAATCAATTATTATACTAAGCATGCAATATGATGTAGATCACCTGCCATATATCACACACATAGATATTAGACATTTATTATGTAATAATAGTTTTGAATCCATTAATACATATCTCTCTTTCTGTGTGTGTGTGTGTGTGTGTGCGCGTGTTTGTGTACGTGTGTGTGTGTGTGTGTGTGTGTGTGTGTGTGTGTGTGTGTGTGTGTGTGTGTGAAGCTCATCAGGGATCAACTTGGCACAGGACAGACAACGACAATGGGCTGATAGCCACCAAAGATCTTTGGAGTTTGAGGTATAGCTTAAATTTTAGGTTTAGGTTAGTTGTTTTTGTGATCTTGTTTGTTTATGATTGATTGCTATAGTTAAGTGTGAGACCTTGTTTGTGCTAGGTTGAATATATGGTGTTCTTGAGGATATCTCCGACATGAGACACTATTTGCTTTGGTGGAGGTGGAAAGCTTAGCCCATATTTCATCGGACCTTTCATTATTCGCGAGAGATTCGGTACCGTGGCTTACGAGCTAGACTTGCCACCTGCACTAGAGGAAGTTCAAAACGTGTTCCACGTGCCATAGTTGAGACGGTACGTGGCAGATCCCAGTTACGTACTAGATCACTCTAAGATCGAGGTGTGCCCTACTCTCAGCTAACCAGAACAACCAGTGGAGATTCTGGATCGTTGGGAGAAGGTATTGTGGAACCAGACTATTCCCTTGGTTTGCGTCACATGGAGACATCACTCTCTAGGTGAGTCAACCTGGGAGAGGGAGGATGAGATGCGCGAGAGATACCCTAACCTTTTTAAGCCTTGAGGTATGATTCTTTTTATCCTTTTCTTTCCTATCTTAGTTTCACCTTTTAATTTTGAGGACAAAATTATTTTTAGAAGGGTAGATTTGCTACCACATTCTAAAATAGGAGTATTTTTTATTTTTGTGTGAATTGAATAATTATATCATTTTAATGTATTTAATTGTGTTAGTAATCTTCTTTAGTAAACTTTAGAGCCTGCTTATTTAGATGTTATCCATGACTCTAGTGGACCATGACAAGTGAGATTAGGCATCTAATCAAACCCATTTCACTAAGATAGTTAGTCTTTAATTAGACTAATTAGTCATTTAGAATTAGGCTAAAAATCTAAGTTAAAAGAGGGCATTATCCTTAAAACTTGTCATGACAACTTAGAAAGGGCTCCTTGGACTTCCCCCCTAAACCAAACCCTAACCAAGCCATAATAGGTGATCGGCCACACCTATCCCCTTTCCTATTTATAGCATCACTTCTTCTTCTTCCTCCTTCCATTCTAAACCTAACCTTAATTTAGGAGTTCTTCCATAAATGTTTCTCCTACACTCAAATTATATCCAAATTCCCTCAAACTAATTTTATTATCTTTTACTTGGAGAGGAAAAGACTCTATTGGCTAGATTGGAAGGATTTGGAGCACTTGGACACTTGGAGCTTAGAAGGATTCTAGATCTAAAGGACTTTGCATTACGAATCTATCTCCCAATTGGTATGAGCTCTCTAAACCTCTAATTTTCATTTAATTAGTATAGATACAACCATTTAGGACCCCCATGCATTAGGGTTGCCATTAGAGAGGAGTTTAGGCTCTCCTTTTCCTATTTGAGGGATTTTCCTTTCACATTTTGATTCAAATTGGGGAAAATCCGAATAGAATTCTAAGGTTTATGAAATTGGTAATTTAGGTCATACTAGGGATTTAGAATATGTGGATGTACTTTGGGTCAAGTTTGGATCCATTTGGAGTGCGTATCACGAGCGTTCGTAACGTATCGAATACGCACGTCAAGTGTTTGACAAAATGGCCAAAAGAGCACCCCATTGCTTTAATCTCAGTTTTAACCTATATATTGTTTATACATTACTATATATTATCATTGGTATGTGTATTTAACAATTAGAAATGCTTGTGGGTAGTTTTATTGAGTGGGGGCTTGGTATATAAGTGTATTGTTAACACTGTTTTAGTGTATCAGTCCATCTCATGAACCTAGCCCCTTTGGTTATATATATTGTATCAAACCCTTACTCATATATTGTCCATCCTTAGTTCATTACCTGTCCATGTGTCATTAGTTCAGCCCACTGTCATAATATTTCAGTATAATTTTATTGTGTATCATTCCATGACCTAAAGGAAGACTTATTTGATCAGTCCCCTGTTCTAAATGGTTGTTCAGTCCATTTTTGTCAAGCCCCGAGTCGGCAAAAGTTCATCCCCGATGTTATTTTGTCGATTCGATCGTCCTCGCTAAGGCGTGATGCCGTACAAGTCTAGAATTTGCACGCGTATAAGGCAAGAATGTTACGTTGATTTGTATATTAATACGCCAAGTTGAAACTTCACAAATCACATCATAATATAAGACGCAGTAAAGGAAGATAAAAAATTTCTTTTCATTCATAGCTTGTAACGAAGTGCAAGTCGTAATTACATTGGATGCCGTTGCGGCAACATTGATTGAAAATGAAATAAAACATACTCGACAAGCTGCCTGAACTAACACTTGTCGTTCTATACATTTACCC
Organism: Iris pallida; assembly: GCA_029216955.1. Taxonomy (NCBI): domain Eukaryota; kingdom Viridiplantae; phylum Streptophyta; class Magnoliopsida; order Asparagales; family Iridaceae; genus Iris; species Iris pallida. Next base: position 16,305,456 of record JANAVB010020400.1, on the reverse strand, counting down.
CTTTATACATAAGTCGTCGATTAAATTAGCATCAAAATACTTCAGCATATGAAGAGCTTCAAAATGCCTCTCCGTACTTCAGCTTCAGTTTAGTTTGGAGTGCCCACCGCACCTGGGGAAATTGGGGAAGGGGATTAGCACACTTGCTAAGTGGACGAGACGAACCAACTCGTCTAAACCGACTCTGATTGTTAAGATAGGCATGCTTTAGAGTTGTCTTTTCTATTTAGAACTAAATGAATTCAGTTCATATCGATAGCCATCTTCGAGTAATAAAGCATACAGAAAAGCATAGTGATTTATCACGTTTCTTACCATGGCCGTGCTCGTCCCTGCAAAAAACAGAGATAGTAATTATACATGCATAAGACAATAGATGAGCATGTTACTATCTTACATGTGGTCATTGGTGTTACGCACCACCAGGGACTTAATCGAAATTGGCATGCGACACTACCCTTTCAGCCTAGGTTGCAAGCCTTAGTGAAGGTCCCGCATGCCTCGTGCCAAAGCACGATAATTTATTCCCCCTAGGACGAATCGGTTCCGATGCCCCGAATACCATTTCGAGGAAAATAAACTTGTGCACAAGCTGTCCATGACCATGCCTATGCGTGAACAGTTTAATATATGCAAACAGTTTTGTATAGCACGGACAGTATCGAACGACATTATCATTTCTCGCAACTCATGCAACGATTCATTTTCCCTAAAGCCGTACTCTCGATTTAGCATCCCGTGGGCACCAAATTTTCCGAGGCATCATAACCCATGATCAATGTTTCACATTATTTTGCAGCACGTGAAATAATCTATCTTTTTACTAGAACCTTAAACTTTTCCGTTTATGTGAGAAACTTGTATTTTTCAGAGTAGATTACTCAAAATCGATACGTTTTTCCCGAGTTCTTGACCTAAGTGGATTGGAATGCAATTAACTTGGCATCGTTCGATTTGAATGAATTCGAGGCAAGGAATTAGTTTGCGGGACAGAGTAGAAGGAAGGTCCGAATCACCCACCAATTACTTTGCTTCGTACCGATCGTCGAAGCGCTTCGCAACGTCAAGCTTTAGTTACGCGAGCTCCTACAATGGCACCAACACTTTGTTAGAATTCCTTCTTTTCCCCTTGCTTCAAAATTTGTAATTGCATCCATGAAAACGATACGAAAGCAGTTCATCAAAATCTAGTAGCAAAAGCTCTAAGAAAACCATACAACGGTCCGGTCCCGTTGAAGGGACTCTTATAGAGAGCTCACTCGTCGAGACACAGCCCGCTGCATCTAGCACTTATCCCAACAGAAGTCGTTCATTAGTTGGATCGATTCTCGTAACGTCCATCCAAATTGATTTGATCGATGCCGCAAGGTGTTATCGTTTACCAAGCCTAGCGATCGAGTCAGACAGCCATCTAAGTTTCCAGCCGATCTGACTCGGCACAAGCATATTATGAAGTCCGTCGCCAATCGAAAGCGGGGCGCTACATAATATACCACTAAGAAAAAGTTTCGTCCCGAAACTTATGAACAAGGGTCTGACCTTAATTTAGACAAACAACGCAGGGTATTTCTCCTTCATCTCCGCCTCCATTTCCCACGTCGACTCTTCGACTGAATGGTTCCGCTAAAGCACGCGGACCAAAGACATCGACCGATTTCGTAGCACCTTCTCCTTACGGTTCAAAATTTGTATAGGCTCCTCCGAGTAAGACAAGTCAGTACGTGGCTCTAACTGATCGAAGCTAACCACATGACTTAGATCGTGCACGTATTTTTGAAGTTATGAACCGTTGAAGACATCGTACACATCAGCCAAGGCAGGATGTAGTGTGATCCGATAAGCAACCGTTGTAACTCGCTCGATGATCTCGAAGGGGCCTACAAATCTCGGGCTCAACTTACCTTTAATGTCGAACCGCATCATACCGCACATGGGCGTTACTTTCAGAAACACATGGTCCCCGACCAAGAACTCTAGCGGTCGTCGACGAAGATCTGCGTAGCTCTTTTGTCGACTTTATGCGATGCAGAGTCTATCTCGGATCAAGCAGACTTTCTCGATGGCCTGTTCCACTAGTTCCGGTCCAAGCACTTGTCGCTCTCCGACTTTATCCCAGCATATTGGCGAACGACACTTCCTTCCGTAGAGCGCTTCGTATGGAGCCATCTGAATGCTCGACTGGTAGCTGTTGTTATACGCAAACTATGCAAGCGGCAAATGCGTATCCCAAATAGTCTTTAAATCGATCGCACACAGACGCAGTATATCTTCTAAGATTTGATTTACTCTCTATGTCTGACCGTCTATTTGGGGGTGGTACGCCGAACTAAAATTTAGTTTGGTCCCCATTGTCGCTTGTAGGCTCGTCCAAAAATGCGATAGGAATCGCCCGTCTCTATCCAAAAATATTGAGGCCGGTACCCCGCGCAGTCGAAAAATATCATCGACATAGATTTGTGCTAACCGATCGACGCTCCATCCTACTTTTACTGCGATGAAGTGAGCCGACTTGGTCAATCTATCAACAGTGACCCATATCGCATCATTTCCCGCGACATCTTCGAAAATCCACAATAAAATCCATCGAGATGTTGTCCCACTTCCACTCAGGAATGGTGATATTCTGCAGCTCTCCGCCTGTCCATTGGTGTTCCGCCTTCACTTGCTGATACGCCATACACTGTGGTATGAAAGTAGCCAGGTCTTTCTTCATGCCGTGCCACCAGAAGTTTGTGCACAAGTCCTTGTACATCTTGGTGCTTCCAGGATGTAACAAGTACTTCGCATAATGTGCCTCCGTCAGAATTTCTTTCCTGAGTTCGGTAGTTTCAGGAATGCAAAGCCTTCCCTTTAGTCATATCGTCCCATCTCTGTCTTCCACAAAGTCAGTCGCCCTTCATGTTGGAATCAGCTCGCACATCTTCTTCAGGAATGAGTCGTTCTTCTGTGCGGTCTTTATCTTGCTAAGCAGGCTCGATCCTAACTTCAGCTGAGCTAGGTGCAGGTGTCGATACTCAATTCCAAGTTCGAAACCCATCGCTTCAACGTCTCGCCGTATCTTCTTGTTTATGGCTAGTGTTCCCATAAACATTCTGCTAAGCGCATCGGCTACAACGTTTTCCTTGCCCGGCGTATACTCGATCGTTAGCTCATAATCTTTTATGAGTTTGAGCCAACGTCGCTGTCGTAGGTTGAGCTCTCGTTGCGTAAACAAGTATTTCAGGCTTTTATAATCTGTGTAGATTCTGCAAGCTACACCAAAGAGATAGTGCCGCCAGAGTTTCAATGCAAACACGATCGTCGCCAATTCTAGGTCGTACGTCGGGTAGTTTTTCTCGTGCTGCTTCAACTGCCATGAAGCGTAGGAGATAAATTTATCTCTCTGCATGAGTAAGCATCCGAGGTCAGTTCCCGATACGTCGCTGAATATCTGAAAGCCTTCTGGACCGTATGGAAGTGCAAGGATTGGAGCTAAGACGAGCTGTTGCTTCAACTCTTGAAAGCTGGATTCACAGTCGTCACTCCATTCAAATACTACCCCCTTCTGGGTGAGGCGAGTCAGAGACGACGCTACTTTAGAAAAGCTTCGTACGAATCTTCGATAGTAGCCCGCTAAGTCCAGGAAATTCAGAATATCGCTAGCCGAGGCAGGTCGTTTCTAATCTACCACCACTTCAATCTTCTTTGGATCCACCGTGACACCTTGCGCAAAGATTACATGTCCGAGTAATATCACGCTACTCATCCAGAACTCGCATTTACTCTGCTTGGCATATAATTTGTTTTCACACAGAATCTGCAATACCGTCTTCAAGTGTTCTGTATGCTCTTCTCGATTCTTTGAATATATAAGGATATCGTCGATGAACACGACTACAAATTTATCGATTTGAGGTCGAAAGACTCGGTTCATCAAATCCATGAAAGCGGCTGGGGCATTCGTCAAACCGAACGGCATGACTAGGAATTCATAATGACCATATCGAGTGCGGAAGGCAGACTTTGATACGTCGTCGGACTTGATGTTCAATTGATGATAGCCTGAACGAAGATCAATTTTTGAAAATATTGACGTGCCTTGCAGTTGGTCAAACAAGTCGTCGATTCGTGGCAAAGGATACTTGTTCCGCACGGTCGCCTTGTTGATTTCTCGATAGTCGATGCATAGCCGCATCGACCCATCCTTCTTCTTCACAAACAGTACGGAAGCTCCCCATGGAGAGATGCTAGGGCAAATAAATTTGCGGTCTAGTAACTCTTGTAATTGCACCTTCAGCTCCTTCAGTTCTGCTGGAGCCATTCGGTAAGGCACCTTTGATATCGGCCGTGTATCCGAAAAGGTGTCAATTCTGAATTCTATTTCTCAATCCGACGCATCCCGGGCATCTCGTTAGGAAAAACGTCAAGAAAATCTGCCACAACATCAGTCTGTATTGTGTTTGTATTATCCTTTCGCATGACTCGAACTGATGCCAAGTATCCTGTACAGCCAGAACGCAGCATACGCCTCGCCGAGATTGTCAATACCATCATTGTCGTCTTCGAGACCGTATCGCACAAATATGAGAACTCTGTCTCGCCGGAAAGATGAAACACCACTCTTTTCTCCGTGCACTCGATCATTACATGACAAGCGCCCAACCAATCTATGCCCAGGATTATGTCGTACTCTCTGATGTCTAGTATGATGGCATCCAAGGATAGATTTCTTCCTCCGATGCAAATGTGGCCATCCCTACAAATAAAGTTCGCAAGCATATCGACTCCCGACGGAGTGCTAATGCAAATGTCTATATCTAGTGATTGTATGGTTATTTTATTTTATAATCAGCAGATATAAAGCTATGCGTCGCACCCGAATCGAATAGTACTCGAGCAGGTATTCTTTTGTAGAGTAATATACCTGTTACAACGGTATCGGACGCGAATGCCTCGTCCAGAGTTAATGCATAAACTCGGCCTTGAGGTCCATGGCGTTGATTCTGTGGGTTGACGGGCACCGTATTTGCACCTTGCAGTGTAGACGCTTTATACGGATTTGGAACATTTCTCGGAGGATGTTGATTTGGCTTTTCCGCCTGACAGAATTGACTGAAGTGGCCTAACTCGCCACACTTGAAGCATGTTCTCAATTTACAGTCGGGTGCTTGGTGCCCCCGCTTGCCGTATCTATGGTAATTTACTACGAATAAGGGGCATCGATTCTCAAACGTGTTCGGACGCTTTGTACTCCCGATCTTCCAGCGTCATTTGGGCGTGTGTTGAAATAGTTGCGAACGACAGGCACGGCCCTTTGTGACATACGGCCAAAGATCCGCTCGCTATCAAGTGCAGCTTCGTAGGATTCACGATAAGTTTGGCATCGCTGGTTCATGACGTCCCTATGCAATTCATCGTTGAGGCCCTGTTGAAAACGCTCGCACCATTCTTCTTTGTAGGACAGGTAGGCGCCGACAAATTTTGTAAGTTTTGAGAAGCTTGTATCACAATCTTCAACAGTAATGTTTCCTTGCCTCAACATCATGAACTCATCCCCTTCTGTCGACGGATGGCGCGAGGAACATATTGCTCAAGGAAGGCTGCCTTGAACACTTTTCAGGAAATCTTTGTGTTGGAATCAGTTTCACAGATCTCCTATTTCTTCGTCGCCTACCAATCGTGTGCTCTCAGTTGCAGCTGCAGCGCCGCACAGGCCACCCTGTGGGACCCTTCGATGCAGAAAAGATCAAACAAGTCCTCCATTTCTGCGAGCCATCCCACTATCACATCGGGCTCTGCTCGGCCGTTGAACTTCGGCAGGTTCATCTTGCGGAACTCCTTTACTTTAAGCACGGAAGAAGAGTCTATCATTTGTGGTTGGACTTCTTTCTCGACTTTGTCTTGAACATCTTGCCTCTCTTCGGGTACTTCGTCCGTTGCCT